>ASPP01020554.1:0-13870 GCA_000512085.1 Reticulomyxa filosa
CCGTCGCCGTCGTCTGCTGGAGTGATTGACATCACCCGAATCTCGATAGAAATGGTATACGATGCATTGCGGCTAACCACGCTCCGAACTTCAGACAAGTTTATTTCACGTATTTGCAGCGTATATATTGTTGATTCATCCGTAATCGCTTTTTTTATTTTTTCCACAGCTGCTTCATTACCAGGTATAGGCCATGTTTGCTCTATTTCACCTATCAACGTTTTTTTATATTGTTGTGGTCAAAATACATTGGATTTGCTCATTCTTCTCATCTAACAATTCTTTTTTAATGTCAAAAGTTTTAAACCTGTTTCCTTTTCTCTTTTCTTCTGAATTTCATAGAAAAAGATTGCGCGCAAGTGATTCCATTTGGGTTGAGTTCCGAAACTCTGGTGTTCCGACCCAGTTCCGATCGCTGTTCGCCTTGTTCTTGCTGTTCTTAACACGGTGCATGAGTCCTTGCCCACATATCGCATTGGCACAAATTGAATCACAAGCTTCTGTGTTCCTATTTTCTTGGGACTTCCTTTTGCTGCTTGCTTCTCATCATCTTCTTTTTTTTGAAGCACTAATTTTAGTTGCCATTCTACTTCTCCAAACTTTAAATAAACCCTACTGTGTGCTACCTCCTTCATTTTGTTTTTTGCCGCTTCGAACAAACTAGACGCAGAAAATTCCAAATGTGCATTCTTTTTTTTTTGTTATTGTTAGTTATTTTTTATTTCATTGAATTTCTTACAACTCCACTGTTTCATTCCCTCCCACTCCCTCTTCAAAAGTAATCACTCTGAACGATGAAAGGGAATGTACATGTGTATAGGATCACTATTTTGATCGAGAAAGCTTTTTGCACTCTCACGGAAAGGATCTGGATATGACATTATTGATTATTTTATTTTCTTCGTTTCCGAATTTTTTTAAAAATTCAGTCAATATCTTGTGACCCACAACGAAACTTGCAAGCCTGTGTAGTCGAGAAATTCATTAGGCTTGCCCTTGAGACCGTGTTTAAGAAAATTAGTAATTTGTGATTATATGTCCATAAAAACTAGTATTAATAATGGCAACAAAAAAGTTGATATATTGATACGATTTTCATGTCCAGTTTTTCTTTGCTTTTGTGATTTAAGCTTGTCTTGTTTGAAATAAATCTTGATTACAATTTTTTCATTAAGAAATAAAGAAAGAGAAAACTAACAATGCTTTGTTTAGATCTTTAAAAGTCTGTCATCAATTGCCATGCTGTTTAGTGAAAACTATTGGAAAAATATGTAAAACAAAGTAAAAAAAAATTTGCATATTTTGGTTATTCACTTTTTGAGAATTAAACGTTGTTTGTTATTTTTTTATTGAAACAAATCTAATTTTTTATAGTTTTGGGGTCAAATTCAATAAATAAATTGCATTTCTTAATGCAAATCTTTTTCCTTCTTGTTTGACATGTTAATTGGTCTTTCTTTATCTTTTAGCTCCAAAAAAAAATGTAGATAGATGAAAGACTAACGAAAGTATTAATGCAATAACTTGTTTCAACCGAAGGACGGACAATTGTTTTTACTAGTCAAGCCATACGTCGGTTTGGTGGCTTAAATATAAAACTTTACATTACATACATATTAATTTTCTTCATGAAGAAACAACATCCAAATATAATTTTAAAAAATATATCTATAATCATCGGAAACTTTCTGAAACTGCTTTTAAAAAAGTTGGTAAATTTCATGGTCATCATACAGTCACTATTGTCAACTTTTTCAAACAATTAGTAAAAATTTAATAAAAAATCAAAATTACATTTAAACTACACTATTCGCATATATTTTTAAAAATTATGTCTATATGCTGTTTTTCATGAGAAAATCAATTATCTATATGGTGTGTCGTTTTATGTGTCAGATTAAATTAATTGTGATTATATCTCCTTATTTAGCATACACCATCTTTAGATGCATTTGCACAATTTCTTAAGCATTTCAAAACTGCATTTGCATTGATACTAATGCTGCGTGTGTAATGAGAGCTAATGAAAAAGAGCAGGAAAAAATGGATTAGAGTCGATGTATATCAAATGAGGAAAGTACATAGTATCTGTCGAAAATAGTCAATATTGTGTCTCTCGTGCAATTGGCTTGCGTGCAATTTCAGTCTTGCTATACGTACATAATTACTTATACATTATCCATCACCAGCTTGTATTACATCAGCTCCAGGAACTTAATTGCCACTAATAACAAGACGCTGAATAGTTTTTTCCTCTCTTACAAGTAAACTTAGCGTTTTTTTGAAGTTTTACGATTTTCCCAAGTAAAAGGATTCGTCGTTTAAATTGGGAAAAAAGAAAGGAAAATATTTAAAAATAAATTTCACAAAAATTGAACTTCAGTTCAAATTTTTAGAAAAAACAAAGTTGTAGCAATTTTATTTCTTTGATAGTTTTTTTATTTTACTGTAACTACAAAAGTTCACTCCAAACCTTACTTTAAAACTTGAGAACAAACTTTTTAAAAGCTCTTGTCGAATAAAAAGAAGCATGTCTCAGGCAACAGAAAATGAAAAGAAAGTAGATACTACTTTGTCGTCTTCGAGCTCGAAAGATGAAAGCGTAGCAAAAAAGCAACGCCAGCCGTCGTTGTACGTATGCCATGGAGGAGGCCCAATGCCGTATCTTGCTAAGCTAAGAAAGACATCATACGACGATGAAACGAATGGGTTCATATTGAAGTCGTTGGATTGGTTAGGAGGTTACATCGACAAGTATAAGCCCAAGGCGTTGCTGTTGATCTCCGCCCATTGGGAAGAGTCTCAATTGGCGTGCATCTATCAAAAAAGTCCGTCCTTATTTTACGACTACTATGGCTTTCCAAAGGAGTCGTACAAGTTGGCATACAGCCCAAAGTGCGACCTTGCGACGACGGATGCAATGGTAAACATTTTGAACGCGGCCATAAAAGGCAAAGCAAAAGAGTTGAAATTCTTGAAATCGGAAGTGAAGTATGACAAATCACGAGGATGGGACCACGGAGTGTTTATACCTTTAATACTTGCCCGACCAAACGCAGATATCCCAATCCTGCAATTGTCATTGTTGACAAGTTTGAATGCAACTGATCATTTGGAACTTGGCAAAGTTAGCAATTTTTTTTTTTTTTTAAAAAAAAATTACTAATAAAAAAAAAAATTTACCAATAAAAAAAAAAAAATTAATAATAATAACAATTTTCTATTAAAAAGATACTTTCGCCCTTACGTGATGAAGGTGTAATGATCATTGGGTCTGGTATGTCTTTCCACAATATGGGAGCGTTCATGGGAGATATGACAGAGGAAGAAGCGGGCAAAAGCAAACAGTTTGACGATTGGCTGTCAGATTCGCTGTGCAGTCAAAAACTTACTGGTAAAGAAAAATGGGACTTGTTAAGTAAATGGGACAAGGCTTCTCCTCATGGTTCTGGTCGCTTCTCACACCCACGGGAAGAACACTTGTTGCCTTTGCACGTGTGCTTGGGATCGAGTTTTCTCCCTTCCGTTGTCGACGACAAGCATCAGGTCAATGTCGAAGCTTGTCGTGGTGTTGCAATGGGGGTCAATTTGTCATGTTTTGCTTTTCTTTAAGTCTTTTTTAATATTGTCTCGTTTTTTTTTTGTTTTTCTCATTCGAATTTTCCATCAAAAAAAAAGCCTCACTATTATTGTGTGAGGTCAACCGGTTGTACCTTGTCTTTTTTTTTTTTGGAAAGTTCGTAATGGAAAAAATCTATTGCAATAGTGGAAAAAGATTTAAAATCTACTCTCTTATTTGGTGGCTTTAATGACCTTTCTTCTCTTTTAGTTTCATTTTAACTTGCTAGCGAATATCGCGCACCTTTGATTGATAGCTTTCATTAATCCTGGAAAAAAGTGTTATCAATCAAGGCTATTCTTGTTACGCAAAAGAGGTGCACTCAAGTAAACAGAACAAAATTCTGTTTGATCACGTTTTCAAATATATGTTTACCTTTCGATGAGACGTTTACATTTGTTTTGAAACTCAGTCAGTCTCTTTGTGATTCGTGGATATAATGCTGGACCAGAGAAATATTGAAATGAAAGGTTGTTTGCCTGAATAATAATTGCTGAGCTTGTATACGCATGGTAAAAAAATAAAGCTTGACTTTGTATGATACCAAAAAAAAGGATGCAAAGAAATAAAAACCAATCACAAAAGGGTCAAAAAAAGAAGAGTCATAATTTTGATGTTTGTGGTTCTTCTTCTGCCCCTTGCGATTGAGGATAATAACTTCCTGTTTTTTTTTTCTGTCCCTGAGTTTCTCAATCATATCTTGAACCATTGCCTCAAAAGTGAACGAGGGCTTCCATTCCCATTCTTGTCTTGCGACAGTGTCAAGCATGTTATCGGGCCAACTTTCAGCGATTTTTTGGCGAAAATCGGGTTTGTAAGTGATTTGAAAGTCGGGAATAAACAGTTGGATCTTTTGGGCTAATTGCCGAGGAGTGAAGCTGAAGGCAGTAACATTGAAATCGCAATAATGAGTTAGTTTCTTGTTTTCAGTTTCCTCAAACTCGCACAAATCAATCATCGCTTTAATGGCATCAGGCATATAAACCATTGGCATCGCCGTGTCCGCGTCAATATAGCATTCGTATTTTCCATTTTTCAAAGCTTCATAAAATATTTCTACCGCGTAATCCGTCGTGCCTCCGCCAGGCATTGCTTCACTGCTAATCACTCCTGGCAAGCGGACTCCTCTTACACGCATGCCTTTTCAACATGTTTCCCCCCAACAAAAAAAAAAAAATATATATATATACATATATATGTACATATGTATACATTTATGTGTACAATATAAAACATAATAAAAAAAAATATAAAAAAACCTAACCATATTTCTTTGCATAGTAATCTCCCAACAGCTCACCAGCGACCTTTGTTACTCCGTACATAGTCGATGGATGCATTGCACAATCTTGAGGTGCTTGCCGAGGTGCATCACTACCAAAGGCACCTACATTTCACATGCGCATATACATATATGTATCATATACAAATCGGCAACTCGCAATGCATATTATGTGTGTATATACATATGCATGTATATATGTAGTGCAATACAATACCAATGCTTGAAGGAATGAAAACTCTGGAAATTCCATTTTTCTTTGCAAATTCCAACACTGTCAATGTGCCGTTCATGTTCACGTCCCAACATTGCAACGGGTTTTTTTCACCTTCTCCGGATAAAATAGCAGCCAAATGATAAATAGTGTCAATGTCTTTGTGTTTCTTCAGTATTCCTTCCAGATCGTTCCTTTTTTTTTTTACCCCCATACATGACGCACATGCATACAATATAGGAGATCCGTTGTAAATTAGCCTTTGTTTTGTTCCCGTCACTTAACATTTTGCGAACGTCGACGCCTAGATAGAAAGGGCCAGGACACTGTTGGTTGAGGACTGCCAATGGTGGGGTTGTTCTTCCAATCCCTATCACATTCTTATTCCCATAGCGCTTGCGCAATTGGATTATCAGTTCTATCCCTATCTGTCCTGCTGCTCCAGTTATTAGGATTGTTCGTTCTTTTGATTTTGAACTGCTCACCATTTTTTTTATACTTGGGGACTCCTCGTTTTGACCTTTCAAAAGGAAACAAAGTACTGTCAAGCTGCTATATGTGCTATTTTCAGTTTAAGTTTTTTGGTTAGTGTGAATCACTAATCACAGTTTGAAGGATAAAAAAAAATGACAGTCAAGTGTTTTTTTTTTGAACCAAGGGATTTTTTTTAAAAAAGATTTACATTAATTATCTTGTCCCAAGATGACCTCTCTGGTACCTTATAGCGATAGTGAGAATGATTCTTCAGAAGAGGCTGCAAGCAGCACAAAAACAAAAGAGAATGAGCATAATATAGCGGAAAAGAAGACAAAACCGACACAATCGCAAGCGCAACCCAAATCTCAAACACAAGCACAAGATGAAATAGTGAGTGTCGAAGATGTACCAACGAGCATAAAGTTGTCGTTTGGTTCTCATCAAAGAGACAATGCAAAGAAAAACGCGTCATTGTTTCTATTCGATGACGAAGCGAATCCAAAGAAATCGATGTGGGACGACATGCCATTGCCAAAGCAATACAACAATAATAATAATAATAACAACAACAGCAGTAGCAGCAATAAAGTGACGATACACAAGCCAGGAGAGGAAAAAGCGAAAAAGAAAAAAGAAAAGAAGAAGACAAGTACAAAAGAAAAGAAGAATAAGCGAACGTACACAGACATGATTCAATCGGATGATCTCAAGCAAGAAAAAGAAAAGGGGGACCAATCAACGTCACAACCAACAAAAAAAGCAAAGCAGCTGTTGAAAGATATGTTACCCCCTCCTATCAATCTAAATCCAAATCCAATTGCGACTATTGATGAGAACGAGGACGACATAGATAACAATAATAATAATAATAATAATAATAATAATAATAATAATAATAATAATAATGATAATAATAATAAGAATGAGAATGACGCATCGTTAACAAAGACAGAAGCATATAAACGCCCTTGGCACGAAGTGCCCAACGCAAATACAATGGCGTCGTTTTCGGTGGATGAGGACAAGGCTCCTCTGCACGACGGCGACGATGACGTGTTCCGCGAAACTGCGGACGGTGTGGACGTCGACGATGCGTTTGCAGATTCTCTTCTAACGTCGACTTCAACCTCGGCATCGGCATCGGCATCGGCCTCAGCGTCGAGTCGCGTCCCAACGGGGATAGACGTGATGATGCCGGGAGTCGGCAGGGGAGGAGTGCCGGGATACGCGCCTTTGCCCGAGCCGGAAGAGTACATGGAACAGGAGCAAATGAGAGAGAGATTGAAAGGAGTGTTATGGGAAGACTTGACGTATGGAACGGGGCCTGTCACACATACACAGACCAATGATATCAACATTGATGACCATATTGACAATGACAATGACAATGACAATGATAATGGCAATGACAATGGTAATGAGGATGACAATGAGGAACATGCAGAGCCGGATGAAGATGATATGCTTGATATTGACAATGTCCCCGAGTCATGGAAAAAAGATATGCTTCAACAATCGAAAACACGCAAGGTGGCTTCACCACTCCAAGTCAATAGCGACAGCTTGAGAACCAAAGACTGGAAGCCCACCTTTGAAATCGACGATATTGTCAAGCAAGAGAAAAAACTTGTCCCCACCAAAAAGTGGAACCCCGAAACTGGAGAAGTTGACACCGTCGCTAAATTCACAAAGACACAACGAAGGAAACATCAAATCAACACTTTGGTCTATGATATGCAAGATGACTCTCTCAAACTGGCCATGAGGCAATCCTCTGCTTTTAAGACCAAGTCCGAAACTCAAATGAAGTACGGATGGTAGTTCTTCTTTTTTTTATTTTTTTTTATTTCCATCTCCCTTCTACGATCAGGCTCGGATTTACAATTTTCAAAGCCTTTTTGTTCTTTTGTCAATGTCACTCTTTGATGTCGTCAAATTTATTGCTTTTTTTTTATTAGTGTTTTAATTTGCTTGTTTGTTGGTTGGTCGCTATCCTTGGAAACCAATTGTTCAAAACAACTACATCACTTGGGCAAAAATCACGCACATTCCGCTTTCTTTCACAAGGAAGGGTTTTGATGTTAAGTCGCGAATATTGCACATATCAAAAATACGCTTAGTTTTGTTGTCGAGCAAACAATACCAATTAGTTTACTTTTCCTTACAAATTAAAGTTCACTTCACACTGTGCCCAACAAACTCAGAAAGGGAAGAAAAAAACATGGAAAATAAAACAGTGGAAGAAAAAAATGTTGAACGAAACGTCCCAGTACTGAAAAATACACATTCACAAAACTAAAATGATAGAAGTATTGAATGCAAAGTAATCATTTAGTGACTTTGCGAAAAGACAGAACTGTATGGAAAAATGTCATAATCAATATTATTTTAATATAATACATATAAGATGCAAACAAATGAAATATCAAGCACAAATAGATCTTGGGAAGAGCTCAAATAAATGGATCAAAGATGTGTTTAGTGTTTGATATTTGATTGGAGATATTTTTCTTTTTAACGTCGCAAGACTGTTTTTTTTTCTTGGGTTTGAGTCGGTTCATTAGTCATTTTTTTTGTCACTTTAAGACTCCAAAAAATGTACGTATTTTGCGTTTGCTGTTAACTCCTTAGGGTGACTT
Source organism: Reticulomyxa filosa (assembly GCA_000512085.1). Taxonomy (NCBI): domain Eukaryota; phylum Foraminifera; family Reticulomyxidae; genus Reticulomyxa; species Reticulomyxa filosa. The sequence continues at coordinate 8,232 of ASPP01020554.1, forward strand.
AAGACGAATGTCTAATTTTTTTTCTGAAAGCATTTGCCATATTAATATATAGTGCAATACGAACATCAGGTGATTTCATGCAAGCAAAAAACTATTGATTGCACTAAGTCGAAAAAACAACAGCTGGTGTTATTTGTTTCGAAAAATTCATACACATTACGAATAACCAGGTTTTTGGCTTTGTTTTCATAAACAAAACAAAGTAATTAGATTTTTTGAGAAAATTGAAAAAAGTTTATACAATGGCAGGTTTCAAAATTGTATATTCATGGAGAAAGGATATTACTTGTTAATGACAATTTTAGGTGTTGCAAGAGTTTTGTGTCCTATGTAGCAATTGCTAGCAGAGACAAACTTATTTCGATTTTAATACATTGACTTTCCTTACTCAACACTATGCCATAAATTCTGACTGTAAATTTTGAACGCAAGGGAAATCTCTCAGACTAAAAACAGGACAAACAACAGTAGCCTCACTCGAAAGTGTACATTTATATCAAAATATGGCGACAGAAAGTAATTTCAAAGATTGGTTAATACAAAAAGGCTTTAAGGACTATGCAGAATTAATTATCCAAAACGGAGGGATAACCGATTTGGAGGGTTTAAAGACGGATTTCGATGAAATTTGTGCTATGTTGTCGTTAACCGAGCCAGAGAAAGACTCATTTAAAATTGTTGTTTTCGCAACAAACACAAATGTCCTCTCTGTAATGCAAGTTCAGTTTTTTAAATTTTTTTCTCTCTTACTCAATCTGTTTTTTTGTACATCCTTTTTTAACTCTTGGCTTCGTCTTTCTACCACGACACATTTTGTAGTGTTTGCTGTTACCCACAGCAGTTTTGTGAAGAGCATAGCATTGCCGAGTTCAAAGACGCGCTAATTGCAGCAGGCTACACCGATCCAAAGATATTTTTAAATAAAACAGAAAAGGGATTGGATAAAATTGGAAAAGCAGTTGGAATGACAGTTGGACCCTTGCGCAAATTTAAAGCTGCGGTTTTAGCACAGCAAAGAAAGAAAGAATTTGACGTTAATTCTTTGTGTATTCACCGACTTATTTATTTCTTCTATCAGACAGCAATTGCACAAATGAATATTAGAGTGAGTGTATTTTTCTTTTTTAATAGAATTGGTGCCATAACAATGGCTTTGGAAAATTTAGCCAAGCCTTAATGGAGTTTGGTATAAAAAGTAGTCGTGATTTGGTATCAAAGAGCGAGTCCGATTTGGATGACTTGTGCAAAAAGTGTGCAATAAGGATGGGTTTTGCTCGTGCGTTCCGCTCCGCTGTGCAAAACTTGCAAAGACAAGGTGAGAAGATAGCGGAAGAGGCCATGAACGCCAATGTTAAAGCTTAACGGAAAGTTGGGAAGAAAGAATGAAGCAATACAAATATCGCAAGAAGAATTAAAAAGAAGAAATGGAGTTAAATGTACAGAATGGGTTGAAAACATTGCTATTTGGCTGTCCAAAATGCAAGACATACAACAAAAGTATTGTCGACTAAATTTGGAAGACATCTTGCATCATTTGCAGATTGACAGCATGAACGAATATCTAAACGACTTAAGCTTCAATTTAGGAGACATGAAAAATCAAAGGTATGTACAAATAATAGCGAAGCAAAGGGCAATATCAATTGCTTTTTCATTTTTCCTGTTATTTTTTGTTTGTTTTTGTGTGTGTTATTAAATAACACTTGATTAAGACCTCTTGTGTGACATTTCTGACTCCATCGAAATGGGGGGTATAGCCCAGAGGAATTTGAAATAGAATGTATTTTCCTTGATTTGTGTGGTTTCAAAGTAAGGGAAGTTGATGAAAAAAAAAATGAAGAACAAAGAAAAACATTTGAGATTTGCGGAAGCTTGGATATAGAAATGGTGTCATTGGTGCAAAAAAAGCTATACTTGATCGAACAAATATTAACAACGATAAGCGAAAGTAGAGTCCAAGCTGATGTGGACCACATCAGCGGTATTTTTGGTAACACCTTCGAACACATGTCGCAAACCTTAGGAGTTGACTTACGTAGGTTCGAAAATGAACAAAATCGAGGCCAAATATATAAACACGCAAGCGGATTTTATGACGACCAGTTTATTGTATTTACATTGCAACAGCTCATATTCGAAGTTCAAGACAGTGTGGTAACCTCCAAACCTGTGCTGAATTCCAATCACTTGGAAACATTTGTCAATTTCATTGGAGGCAAGTCGACCATATCTACCGAGAGTGCCTCTAAAATTAACATGAATGATTTGAGATATTTGAAAATTCACCCAGTTGGATTGTTTGGAACAAAGGAAGAAGTGATTTGGCAATTGCAAACATTGAATTGCATATCCAAACCTATGGAAGATATGTTAAAAAGTGAAAAAAATAAAGAGTATCTCTGCACGGGTGTGTATGCAATAATTAATTTGAAGGACTCCCTTTTGAAGTTGAACAAGACTCCAAAAGAGTTGGCATCAATGTCCAGGTCAAGCAGCGTGAATATTTATTGTTTTTTTGGCCCGATGCAGAATCATTCATAGATATTAAACGAAGTAACTCTGCTTCCCTTTTTTTTAGGGTATTGTTGGAAGTTTGCCCGACTGTGTGCATGAAGATTTCACAAAAAGAATTGGACCATTTTTATGTCAACAAACAAAAAGAATGCCAAGAAGAACAAAGCATGGGCGGTGGTATTCAAGCCACAATCAAAGAAGAACAAAAGAATGATGTATCTTATGATACCAAAAAAATGCAGTCGTTTTTAATTGAGAAGGAAAAAAATCAAGATGGCTTAGACACAATCGCAACCTCAAAAAGTGCGTTTGTGATCGAAGGGGCACATTCTACAATCCTGTGCCATTGTTCTGTTCTAGAAAAAGAAGCTGAATTAAGGGCAGTTTCGTTCACTTATTCAAGCGATGAAGAATTGACTAATTTCATTAAAAAAATTACACAAACGCACCGGTTAACACTTTGGAATAAGACATTTAGTTCGTGGGAAAAAGCATCCATCTTCGCAAAAGCTGTTTGTCCTGAGTTGATTGAGGTCCAAATATTTTTTGTAACATATTTTGTCTTTTTTCTTTTAATATTTTTGTTGTTGATTGACCAGGAATTTGATCAACAATTACATTCGATCAACGAAAGCTATGAAAGGCAAATTAGTGCAGTGCATTCAACCGCACAAAGTCTATACGATTCCCAAATATCAAATCTTGAAATTGACTATGGCAAGTTTTTTGCCTATCAATGCAAGGGTACAAGTCTCGCAAAGATGAAAGCAGTAGCAAGAGAATTGTCAAAGGAAAGGGTTAATAGATTTTTTCATAACTCCAGTACTCCCACTTGGAAAGAGGATTTTGAAATTGGTTACGAGGCGTTGACAAAATGGATCCCAGACACTGCGTCTTATCATTCTTTTTGGCGCAGTTATCATAAAGATTTGAGCAAAGACATCAACGACTTGTACAAAAAATACGAAAGCAGCATTAGCTATGTTACGAACAGGCTAAAGAAGCAGCTTGATGTGAACAAAGGAGACAATATAAGTCAAAAAAGAAAAGAAGAGCAAAGAGAAGAAGAAAAAGAAAATCAAACACTAAATGAAAAAAAGAGTTTCCGACAACAGTCTGATAATAATAAACCAACATCCAAGGATTCACAAGTGTCATTTGGGTGGCTTTTCTCAAGAAAGATATTCCCATGGCCAAAAGCTGAAATGCAGCTGACAGAAGGTGGAAACAAAATTGCTGAAAATTACACATTTATTCAAATACAATATATTGCGTTCTTTGGTCGAATCTATGAATATTTTAAATATCAATTCCCTGGTTTTGAGGCAATTAAAACTGTTTCGGATCAAGAAAAAGAACTGAATAAAACGTACAATAACAACCGATTAAAACAGGAGTCAGAACTGAACAAAACATTTTTGAAAAAATTGGAAGATAAACTGAAAAATGATTGTCCTTTGGTTTGTGTAATTGAAAAATGGCAGAATAACAAGATCAATCTAAACATGGATACAAGATTGAAGCCTATTCGACGCTTGACTTTTACATTTGGCAATTTTACAAAGCCGAATCCAAACTATTTGGAATTGAAACAAGTGGCCCAAAAAAACAATGAATTTGACATTCACAGTAACGAAGAGTTAGTATTTGTATACGGGCTATCTAACAATGAAATAGTGCTGGTGCTTTCCATTGACAGGAATATGTCCGACTGCTTGCCAGAGGACGAAGAAATCAACAAAGAGGGCGAAAAATATGGTGTTGGCAACGAACATGCAAAAAAACAAGATGTATGGAATGAACAATACAATCAAAATTGTGCAACCAAAATTTTCTTATCCTCAAGACAAGTACTAAATAGAACCAAAAAACCGATCGGAGAATTGCGAGGTAGAATAACGTTGATCGCCTTGAGCGAGCAGAGACATTACATGGTGCTGTACGAACGTGCAAGACAACTTATTCACGTATACAGTTGGAAAGAGCGAATCGTAGACTCCTTGCAGCCATTGAAAAACAAAACCATTGATTTGCGCGAACGAGTATTACCCGATGGCTTTTATGTCACAAGCATGTGTTTCGATAACAAAGACGACAGTCTATATATTCTCGATAATACAAGTACAATCCATTGCATTGAGTTGGATAGCGGTCTGTTCAATCATGAACGAGAAATTGTTTGCAAAGAACAGTATGTCAAACTGATGACAACATTCGAAGGAGGATATATCGTTGGAATTAAATCTCACGAAAACAAAGAAGAAGAAGAAGTGCAAACTAGTCACAACAAAGACAAGATCAATAAAGAAGATGCCCAAACACCAGGCGAACATGACGAGCCTGGAAGTGCAACAACAGACACCAAAGAAGAAGAGACCCAAGCTGTTACATTCGAATCTGCTACTTCCATAAATACTTCAAATACCGCAATTATCACTTCAACAAAATGCGAACCGAACAGTTTGGTGCAATGTGATTTTTATATTCTCGATGACTCCAAAGAACTTGTGCGCAGTTTGGTGTTGCCAAAAGAGTTTACGTCGGGGGGCATACACGGCATTCAATTCAAGTTAATCCTCCAAACACAAGTCTATATCGTCTCTCTGGATGATGCTCGCTGTGCTCTCCTTTGTCTGCCATCGCAAGTATCTTTGAAGAAATCGCAATTACATCTTAAATTAACATCCATGTACAGAGACGTGACAATTCCCAGTGACGACGAGAAAGTTGGGACAAGGATACCAAGCAAATTGGATTATATCGAATACAGTTTGGACAAATTTGGATCCAAGCCAGAGTTTTTTATACAAAAAAATTTGACTCTTCATTTGTCTGTTCTATTCGATGCGAATGAAATTACATCTTCATCGTCACCATCATGGGTTTCGAAAGAAAGCGTTTTACAAATATCTGAATTGGTATTGCATACATGTAACAAGATCAAACAAGACACCAAAAAAGTGTTTAGGCATTTGGATTGGCAATGTGTACCCCTTGTAATTGATGGCAAAAACAAGCAAATTCATCTGAAAGATGTTTTGAAATTGGTGAAAAATCACAGTCCTTCTAGAAGTGGAGATGAGTTCATAAGACAAGTGATTGTGCAATTTCCAATGCAAATTGCT
>ASPP01020577.1:0-22998 GCA_000512085.1 Reticulomyxa filosa
GTGTGTGTGTTTGAGCAGGATAAACCTCCAACCAATGCGTTTGGCTTTGAAGTATGTCACGATCAATCAAAATGTCCCCCAGACAAAGTTCGTGTATGGTCGACCACATTGTTTCTTGGAATTCCTAGAGAAAGGGGTTTTCCTGCGACACATCTCATTCAACAAGAATGCGAAAAGCATGGAACAGTGCAGCAGATAAAGTTTTGCAAAACCAACACAAGAGTGAATATCTTATTTGGATTCATTCAAACTTTCAACATTTGATGTTTTTTTGTGTGTGTGAAGCCTTTTCCTGAAAAGGCTTATGCATTTGTCCAATACCAAAATCGTCAAGCAGCTGAGATTGCAAAAATAGGACTAGAGCGATCCATTCGCCAGATAAACTTCATTGGTAAGATTGGCTGGGGTAAACCCCCAAAACTCGACGGCGACACATTTGAGTTTACATCTGGAATTGGCTATGTCTCAAGACACGTTCTCAATGATAATCGTGATGACGTGGCTACGATCCCAAATAATAACCGTCCTTTGTCTGATAGTATCAACAATCGTACTTCTCTTATGCCAATGTCTGGATCCTTGCCTTTTGTCCCTAATCAAGTTTAAGGGTCGATTGCACTGGAGAGAGGAGAAGGGAGGGAATGCATTTGTCTATTTTTGTTATTGTTGTTAAATTACACCATTTGAATGTGTTGTTTTTTTAAAATATTCGCATCAAAGATGCAGTTTAATCCTCCAATGATGAACTCTAACCCAAACCAAAATAATTCCAATCACAATAACAACACAAACACACCGATTCATCCGAGCCGCATGTTTAACAACAACGGAGGGATGTATGAGCCAGACTCGATAAATCCAGTGTGGTATTGAATCTAAGTCAACGCATGATAGAGATGCGTTGCATAATGTTGATTTTCGTATGTGTGGTTGAGTGTTTGTGCTATCAATGGCCTCTGTTGTTTGTTTTTCTGTGCTCAACAAAAAAGTGTTGATTTCCTTAAAAATAGCTTTTTTTTCTTTTGAAAGAAAAAACGACCGTCTTTCTATGATTTTGTTAAGATGAGCAGACACTTTTTAAGCACTTATTTGATACTCCTGAGGCATGTGTGCGTTGATCTTGTGAGCTCAAAGACATTCAGCACATCAAATAATTTTTGTAATACTTCAAACCAAAACAGAAAGTACAATGTCACTTATAGCAATTAAAAATCTTACCTTGTCAAAATCAAACAACATAATCTGTAACAAACTAGCAAACAGCGAAACTGTGGCTAGTTCATACGTGTGGCAGGTCAAGCAAAAAAAGTTGGTTTTTGAGCTTCCAAAAGATAATAATTATGCTTCACGGAGATAATCCACAAGTCAGAGATGACTGGTGGCAAAAATTAAAGAATCCTTCCAAGTTAGCATGGGTACGGGGAAAAACAAACCTTTTTCAACGTTTGTTTTTTTCCTCCTTCCGCTCCGCTCCCAATAAAAAACAAGATGAAACAAAAAAACAAAACAAAACAAAGTAAAGCAAAACAAAACTTGAAAAAAAACACATAAAAAAATGTTGGCATTTGTTTTGAACAAAGATGTACTTGGGAGGAGTAGCGGTATACGCCATAATATTGATCAGCATGTTGGTCTTTTCGGCATTAAAACGGGATTGTATGGAGGACAGATCGACGCCTTTTTTGCTTGTGTGGAATGTGATATTTTTATTATATTATTCGTTTCGGTCAGTGGTAGATCAAAATCACGTTTATGTTGAGTGAATTCCAAAAAAAAAAAAAGTAAATACTTTACCCGAAACAATTCCATCCCTCTTTTTTTTTTTTTTTTTTGAAATGATGTTTGAGGGTTTGGAATAGACCAACTACTCGTTGCTAACAGTAATGTTAAGCATTTTCACCATACTTTGGTGCTGGATCGAAACGGAGCGCACAAAGTGTGCAAGTGAACACAATAACAACATACGCACATTGACAATCGGAGTGGGTATAGCAGGTTTTGTAACGCTGCTATGGATAGGCGCAACCAACAGAAAGTTGATCGCAGATTACTGGTGGTACAAATTCAAGGCACAAGCCAAACAGAAAAAAAAAAAGCAAAATCCAAAAAAACCATCGACTTGCGAATCAATGACGCAAGTTTGCTTATTATTTGTTCGCGGCCTCCCTGTCCATGGACTTGCAAATTGCCTTCATGTTCTTGCTCATTTGTTTGGCCAAGTTGCATCCCTTTGTGGAGTGGAGGTTTGTCGTCGATTGTTTTTTCATCTTGGCCGAATGTGCGTGGATTTCCCTTGGCATATTTGGAGTTTGTTGTTTGTTTTGTTTTTTTTTAGTGTCACTTATGTATACTATTTAATCTTGGTTATATTATTTGGAAAGTAATTTTTTTTTTTTTTTTTTAAAAAAAAAAAAGGCCCGAAAAGAACATCGCATGAAAATGAAGTTCTTCTTGATAACTTCTTGTGGCTTATTTGTCTATGTCGGAGTAGAAGTTTATTCCAAAATTCATAAGGGAAATGATCTTGGACGAACCTATGTTAATACCACTGCTTTCACTGTACTTGGAGTCGCTTTTTTGATTTGGAGATTTGCTGTGTGGTACTTCACTTATGGTGTGGTCTTGCTCTTCAGCAATGGGCTGAATCAAATAGTTTTGTTTTTTTTCTCTTTGTTTTGTGCAATGCTGCAATTATTGTCTTTTTTTTTTTCTCTTCCACAAACGTGTCGAAAGGTCTTTCCCTCAAAAAAAAATCAAATCCTCATTCGAAATGAGACATATTGAAAACGCGTACGTTCCTATGTTAAGCGGTCAGTAACTTACATTGCCTTTGAAAATTATTTTATCTCGTGCTCTTTGTCGTATTGGAACTTTTTTTTAGTTTATTTTGATGCTTATTGGCAAAAGATATCTTTAGCTGGACATTACTTTGTCGAACAGCATCTTTAAATCTTTCTTTTCTGGTTTAAACTACTGTCCGAATGTATTTAAAAAATTGTGTTGCATATTTTGCTTGTTTTCTAAAAGTCTTTTTCCGATTAATTACTTTTTGGCGTGTCTTGATTTCTCTTTACACAAAATCGAAGAAAGTAGTGCTCATGAGGTAATCTTTCAGTATAAAAAATAAGCTGTTCGAATAATATTTTTTATCTCTTTAATCCCGAATTGAATGTAAACATTTTGCATCATTGCTTTCAAAAGACAGAATTTTTAATTTCTTGTTTTCACCTGCATTTCAATAGTTTTTTGGGCAGTTTTCACATCCGAAAAGTGGCGCTACAAAGAAACTTGTTCCCCAAAAACTTTTCACTCACTTCTACAACATTTCGTCTTTGTGTCTTTTATTTTTATTTTAAATATCTTTTTTTTAATTGAAGCGTATTTACCGTATTACAGTTAAAATTACAGACACAGCCGTACTTAAGTGTAAAAAAAGAGACGTTTGGACTTAGTAACAAAAATTTGCTATTCAGCTATTTTATTAAAGAGATTTTGCTTCTCTTACTACTAGTATTTACTATAAACTAGAGTTGTAAGACTTTCTTAATTGTAAAATGCGAATAAAATTTTCTGGAAACATCAATTAGCTTTGGTGAAATCATTGAACGCCTTACCTGCTGTTGTGTAGACCTATTTACAAAGACACTTTTTTACTAAGGCATTTTAAAAAGTTTATTGTATTTTTGGGATAATAATCATACAACACATTTAAAATTACACCAGTCAAATATGTCAAAACTTAACCAAATCAGTTGTTGCATAGAATTGTCAAGGTCTTGCTTGGTTTTAAATTACTGTCTTTTGAAGAACGTAAGCTTTTTGAGTTCAAATGTTATTAAATTGTTCTACCACGAATATCGATTAAAATTATTTCGCAAAAAAATAACTACACAACCAAAAAAAGTGCAAACAACAAACATTGAAATACAATCAAGTGGAGTTGCGCTACGCTGCAATCACAAAATACAATTTCTATTATTCTTTACTGAAAGAATAAAAAGAATAAACAACATTGATTCCAGAAACCAATTTTCTTTCAAGGTTGCTTAAAGAAAATTGTCGATTTCTTCCCATCCCTATCCTTGTTCCACATTATTTGTCTATGTATTTATGAACGTCCATTTGTTTGAAGGACAACCAACACAAAAGTTATTTTGTGCAAAAGCAGTTTAAATTTGCACTAAGGGCGTTTTGTGTCAACGCTTTGAGGCATTCGCATAGCATGGCTCTATCATTGTTGTCACTGACCCCAAGTTCTTCGAGCTGTTTTCCGTTAATTTGTTCCAAGCAATGACCAACAAAATCTATGGAGTTACATGATTTCCACAACTGTCGAAGTTGTTCTAATGAACAGAAATACTTGCTGAATCTGTGTCTTTCAATACGTGTTAAATAAGCTTGAAAATCTTCGATTGTCCATTTTTTCCATTGTTGCAAAAACGTTTGCCACAGCGTTTTGGTTGCAAAAACAGTCTGTTTTTGCTGTACCCTTTCCCTTATTTCTTCATATCTTGTTTCATGACATTGACCAAACCATGTTTCTTCATGGAGAATGTTATTCAATTCTTGAGCAGTTTCATTTGGACAAAATGGAAGTGAACTTCGAAGTTGTGACAAATCCTTGGAAAATTCAAAGTCTATTGTTGCTTTAGGACTACTGTCACTTGGTCTTTGAAAATTTTTTTCAGATAACATAAAGTCTTTTATGCATAATCGGACCATGCTGATCATAGCCAATTGTTCAAAAGGATCGGTACAGTATTGGCTCAATATTGCATTTACTTTGGTTTCATCTTGGAATACAGCGCTGACGTCTTCAGGAGTTGTGCACCCTACTTTTTTTACTTTTTCATAAAAATGTGGGATTTTAATAGCTACGCACAACTCCTTTAGAGCGTAATCCCGAGAGTTCTGATTTTGGTGATACGTACTGATTGTTGCATCCAAACTACAGCTTTTCAAAGCAGAGTCACTTTGTTTTTTTTCTTGCTCTTTTTTAATTTCTTCAGTTTTGCAATCGTTTTCCTTCACTGTTTCTAGGGTTGTGTTTGTATGTTGTATGATGGCCGGGAATTCAATTACACTCGTGCCAGGATGATCTGCTAATAAAGATGGTACTAGAAAGGCTTGACTTTCTTCGGCAATGGACAGAGGCAATATCTGCAGCTCTTGATCGTTCAAAGACATCACCTTGTTGTTCTCTTTTTGTCTTTTGCTTGGATATTCTATGATACCTAGTGACTCTGACTTTTTGCGTTTCCTAGAAATGGATCTGATATTTTCCTCTTCTCTTTTATTTTTCGTTTTTTCCTTTGCCGTTTTTCTTATCTGTGTTTTTTTCAAATCAACCACTTGTTGTGTTGTTCCAACTCTTTTGTTTATTCTCTGTTTCTCATCATTAAAAGGGATATGTGCAACTTGAAATTGCGAACAAGGACGAACATGGGTTTTTCAAAAAAAGTGAAAAAACACTAACGGTAGGATCATTTTTTGCACTGGCTTGGACCACAACAAATGGAGTGCCTTCAGTATGCGTATTTTGAAATCCAGAGGAATCAATTTTGAATGAATATAAAGAAAAAGTATCCTTGTCACTGTTTTCGCAGCTATCTTCCATTGCAGTAACAATACCATCTTGCCATTCGATGCTCCGACTGGTAAAGCGAGTGAGTTTGGAGTGATGCGTTTGCCGACAGTGGCTCTTTTGAATAGTGATTTTCACATCAATTGGACTTTCTGTTGTTCTCAAGAAATCTCGGTTAAAATATAGGTCAAAAGAAACCCGCCGAGGATGACCATTCTTGTTTGTATTGGACTCATACGATGATTGCAAGGCTAAGCAAATTTGCATTGAAGAATCGATCGTTGCTCCAATCACACTATCAATAGGGATGTGTTGAAATTCTCGCTGACTATTATGAGCCGTAATACTCAGGTACACTTTGCCGGCAATTAATTCAATCCAAAATCGTGGATATGTCAAATTCAGGGGTTGTGTAGATCCTTGTTTTGCAGGCTTGCGTATAAATCCGTATTGCAAAAAAACACATAAAAGAAAGAGCCACCGTTTTCAAAGTGAAAAGATCCTGGCTCTTTTTTTTCGTTATGGACACGTGTAGAACAAAATGAAGGGAAAAATAAATAAATAAAATTTTGAAAATAGATAATAACTGTTGAAGTCCTGATCTTTTCAAACCACAGTCTTTTCAATACTTTAATGACCCATTGACTGTTGCATAAATCTAATATATCCCCTCCTTTCGTAGATGTTGTAAGTCGTATTTGTAACATTAGTACTGTATTCTCGACCACATTCATTTTATTTCTCTGTACGTAAACACTTACGAACTGATTTAGTTTTGCACTCACGTCTTCAAAATTTTGGTGTTTGATATGTGCCCACTCCATTTCGTTATCAAGGCTATAATTTTGAAATGGACTGTTATCACAAGTATCGATACAAAGTGGTATGGAGCCTATTGTTTCATATCCTTCTTTGTGAATAAGATCAATTACATGGCATTTTGGGCACAAGTAATTGTACCGTTGTAATTTTTCTTCGCTGTGCTCTGCGCCTTTTTTTTAATTTATTTATTTATTTTTGCCACACATACACCATCCCATGTTTTTCGCTTTGTCCTTGCACTCCCTTTTATTTATACGTGCAGAAACTACAGAAACGAGATTATGATTTAGTGCAATTTATGTCCTTACCTAGGCGTTTGACTTTATCTTTTTGAAACACCTTTCCAGTTTTTGTAAAAGCCCACACCAGCATTTGTTGTCTTAATTTCTCTGCAGTAAATTCAAGTTTTCTGCGTTGATTTTTGGGCATCTCCTCGCTCTTGTCATTTCTAATGCCGTCTCCACAAAAGGAAAGCAGAGGAGGATTCATATAAGTACCACAAAGCATTGGCGATTTGGGATATCGATCAAATCGGAACAAGTGTAACAGTTCAAATTTAACTTTTAAAAAAGTTTTGTTTTCTTGTGCTCTTAGACTTTCAGCTTCTTTTGTTTAGTTATTCTTGTGCATTATTTCATTTTACGGATTTGAGTCAAAAGGTTTGAAACATGAAAACTATTTGATAATTAATGTGCAAGTGAAAATGAATCTAAACATTAAATAACTGAAACTTTCAAATCTGAGTTAACCAAGAGGTTTAAAAAAACTGAACAAAAAGAATTGGTATGTGAAAATTACGGTCATTAAAGGAGAAGCACCGGATTTTGCATAGGGAGTATTTTCGAACAAAGACGTGCAAAAAAAAGGAACATTTTTGTATATAAGAATAAACATTCAACGCAGCTCGTTCAAGGTATTTGTATTGCAGAATCAATTGTCCTCAGTCTCAGTGGAGAATTCTTCATAGAATACAGAATCTTGACTTCTTTGAGATGAATGATTGGTGTTTGCATTTTCATGAGTAGATTTACCGTCCCTTTTAATTTGTGAGGATTGAATTTTGTACTTATCGACAATGCCTTTGCACATCCGCATGTCCATTTTAATAATGCATTGTCCATTTTTTATTGATTTTTGTTTATCCTTAAAATCTTGAGCAGGCACGTAAACTGAGGAGGACAACAACAACAAACAACGATTTACTATAAAAATGAGGAAGAGTTCGTGGACAAGACAAAGCGAAGTTCCATACCACCAAAAGGTTTTTTAGTATCTTCGTTAATATTAATTTGCACCTCGCCTTCTTTGACCAAGAATGACAAGTCAAACAAATTCTCCACAGTTTCTCCAAAAGATGATGGATTAGCAACAAGTTTAAACAAATCAAACTCGTGATTGGGATTAGTGTCTGTTAAGCGCCTCACAACTTGGCGCAGTTTTTCTATCCTTTTTTTGTTTCCGTTTGATCTTCTCGCTCCTCTTTTTTGATTACTGTAGGCTGTGTTTCTGGCGCCGTTGCTTTCTTCAACACGCGTTTTCTGCGAATCAAGTTGTTTTTTTTTGTTCCATATTTTGGGCCACTATGGCATCGTCAGGACGCTGAATAACACCACCCCTGTGTTTACATACATTTATGTATTTATGCATAAAATATACATATATGTATATATAAATATATATTCTCCAGCAAATAAAATGATAACAAAAAAATCTTAACAGGAATGATATTGGTGGGACAGTGTACCAATAAGGTGCAAATGCGTCGCCTAGGGCATCCCAATCCAAAACCATCTTTTCATTTTCATTGACATTTTCGTTTTCAGTGTTCTCGTTGTTTTCATTGTTTACCCTAAACTTTTTAAGCACAATCCATTTTTTTTTTTTTTGGTTTTTAATATATTCACTTGTTTTTTCCATTTTGTGCAATTGTACATAAATACATATATTGTATATATATATATGTGTTTATTGTATATATAATGCAATATATGATGTGAAATAGTTTGCTATTATTGTGTGAAATCTATATCCTTTCCCCCCCCTTGTTTAGTGCGTGCACCTTTGAATGCAAGATATTTATCAAGTCGTCAGTGTTGACCGCCAAGTTATTTTTGGAAATATTTTTAGCCTGTGCGACTAACAATCTACCCATTCGCAAACCTTGTTGATAATCCAATTGTGCTTCGGTTAAGTGATAAACTGACACAAACATATGAATTCAAACATTCTCTGATTTTTATTTTTGATTTAAAGAGATGAGAAGATAAACAATAAGGGGTGTATTAAAAAAATAAAATAGCGCAAGCTTTTAACCATTATCATATAGCTTTTTCTGTTCCTTCATTTTCTCTTTGAAGGCATCAGTTTGGACATTTGCGATATCTCGACTCTGTGCTTGTGTTGACAATGCCAGCTTGCGATAGGCCATCCTTGTGGCCATCCGTTCGTGATTGGACATCACCTTCCCCCATTTGCGACTTGGACTCTGAGTTTGACTGGAAAACTGCGGGTTGTTCAGTCGCCGTCTTCTTTGTGGTGGTCCATTCATCTCCAGGGAGTTCTCGCTTTGTGATGTGTTCCCTTGTACACCCATTCAATGACACATTTGTTATGCGTCAATTATGTCATTTTTGCTTTTTTTTTGTTTTTTTATTGTTTGTCTTGTTTGTTTTTTTTTTCCAATTTTCTTTTTTTTTCTGTTTTGCTTTGAGGGTGTCGATTTTTGACCTTCTTCGTCACTGTCCAATTGCTGTCTTTTTGACGAGATTCTACTGCTTCGTCTGCGATTGGATTCACTGCCACTATTATTACTCTCCACAGTGTCTTCTTCTTTATTGTTTTGACGCGAATTTGATCCACCATTTCTGTATGTTCTCCTCATTTTGCTCCTATATTGCTAATTTCCTTTCCCCTTTACGAACCAAAAATAGTTCAACAAACTTAAACTATTCCATACGCTACTACTAATAGTAGTCTATAAGCTTAAACAAATTAAAAATCATAAGTGTTGACTTGTATAAATATTGTCAGATATTAGAAAAATTTCTATTGGGGTATTAGTTTTTCTTTCGCTAAAACATGACCAAAAAATCCTACACTAATGCTATTGCTTAATATGGACCCCTTTTGGACTGTTTGCTAAAGTTATTGGCAAGCCAATTTCTAGATACTTTCACAAAAGGGAAAAAGGACTCATACATCAAACAAAGTTTCAAAAATTGAAACAACGCATTTGAACCCAGTTATTAATTTTTTTTTGAAGGGAAAGATTGCGGCCAACAAAAAAAAAGATTTGCTTTGTTACATTGAAGTGGCAGTGTCAGAACAAAGTATTCACGCATAAAGACAAACAAAACAAAAACAAAAACAAAAACAAATCAACACCATCGCGAAAAAAAAGTTTAACGCATGAGCGATGCGCGACTCATCCAATATTGAATTTGAGCGACCAATACTTCTTCAACAGTAGGTCGTTTCACAGGAAAGGCCTTAGAGAAAGTATCTAAATTCTCACTAGTCAAAGTCAACGATTTAGTGACCTGTGCGACTTCGTTGGTGTTACTGACTTCGCCAATCTTAACAGTTTTCCCCGTCAAAGGAGTTTCGTAAACATTATTGGATGTGTCCGTGGATACAGGTTTTATCCCAAAGTTATTTACATTGACGCTGCCAATCACTTTGCGCTCATTGCTGGTGGGAACTGGTCTTTTGGCGTCGCATGCATGGCATTTCATGTATTCAATGTCATTCATTTCTTGGCAAGACGGACATACCCACATGAAGTGCTTATTGGAAGGGTTTATGCCTTCTTCTTGCGTCGGTAATAGCGTCGATGGAACAATGTGAGCATTGTTATTGTCGTGTCCCTGTTGATGATGCGTGTGAATATTGTTGCCACTGTTGTTGCCGTGAGAAAGCAGATGATGTTGTGATGGGTTTTTGTTACTATTTGGTTTGCGAGGGGAGTTACTGTGATGGGTACTTCCTGGAGTACGCATCACACTTCCGGTTTCTACAAACTGTCGGAACATTGTCGATTCCTTCTCTGTTTCAAATCTCACTGCTAATATCATCTTTTCACATCCACTTTCATCCGATTCCGCTCGGATCACATACGCTCGCGGACCTTTGCTTCGTATTTTTGGCTTCAGACGACACGTAAATTCTTTTTTTGTTGTCGGGCTGTTGATCAGGACTAACGTTTGAGTCTTCACGTTAAACACAAATTTAATCAAACCATTGCCTCTTTCTTTCCATTCACGATTCTCCAACAAAAACACTGTTGCGCGTGCTTGAAATTCATTCATTATGAAGATTCGAAGATTTCTCAAAAAGTTACCTTTTAGAACTTTCTTTGTTGCAAACTTTTAGATATCTCATTGCAGCTCTTTAAATCAATAAGCTGTTTTTGGTTCCCACTTTTCTTGCTATGTTCATCTTATCTTTGGATTGAATCTTTATCAATCGAAACGATTAACATAAAATAAGCTGAACTATACTATGATAAGTGCGAACTAATTAATGTTTTCCAAATAACAAAAAAGATCACTTGATTTTATATTCTTTTGTGATAGGCAATGAAACATGAATGTTTATGAACGTTGGGGACTGATTTCGAACTTTTTAATTTATATTGCTTTATTTTTTTGTATTATTTTTGTGACTTAACAAATTCTTTAACTTAAAAAGATAAATAAACCGATTACTCCTAGTGAAAATACATTTATGCTTACTACAGAAAAGAAACTTAAAAGACTAAAGACTTCGACAATACGCATATATAATTGAAGTAGAAACAACAACAAACGAATAATAAAGTGTGAATTATTATAAACTTTTCAATTTAATTAAGGTATATCAAATTAATTATTTATTTCTTTTTTCAATTAGAAAAAATGTTTAATAAAAAAAAGAAAGATAATGTACGAATAATAATAAAAAACACATTTACATATTATACAAAAAAATTTAATCATTAAAGAATATATTCAAATAATGAAATAGTTTATTCAAATGCAATTATACACTTGTAGTACTAATAATATGTCGTAATAAGCAATCATCGCAAAACCCAAGTGAACTTTGGAACTCATTTATTCTAACAACACAACTCATTTTCACGGCTTGTCTTTCATCTTTATGTGGGACTCGTGAGAAGATTAAGTGTAATACGAAAGGAACTTAGTTCCAAGAGAATAATTACAACACAAGTAAAGAAACAAGTAAAAAAAACAAGATGAAAGTGAGTAGTGCTAAGAAGAGGGTTTTAACCCACTGGAGGTCCAACGTTCCGTTAGTATTTAAGGATGTAATGTAGTGACTTTTCCTACATTTCATTTGTTGAATCTTGTTATTTGTTTATCTTTTATTTAATTTATTATTCTTTTGTTTTAAGTTGCTCAAAAGAGCGAAAACCTTTCGTATTACATTTTGCGCATATCTTTCAGCAGAAAACCCACACTTGATAAAATAAAATGTAAATTTATGAAAATGATCTAATTAGAAAGAACAATAATGAAAAATATAAATAATCAGCAATACAAATCAATTTAATAAATAAAACATTTAGATTAATGACAAAAGAAAATTTTCTAAATAACATATAACAACAATCTATTGAGTACATATATAAATGTATATCAACTTTTACAAATTTTGATTTGACTTTTGCATTACACATTAGTAATTGTAATAAGTGAATATAATGATTACATGTAGATGTACATTTATCATTTGTAATTATATCGACAGCGCGTACAAGCATAAACGTAACACATATTTTTATTGGGAAGATAATTTTTGCAATTATAAAAACATAAATTTTTCGCTTTATGATTAATATGTTTACGATTAAAAAAGATGAAAATGCTTGCATTGCTATTTTTTGATAAAATACTATAGTGATTAGATGTGTTGATATTTTTAAAAATAAGTGATATTTGGAGTGAATGAAGAAAATATAATGATAGTTTTTCTTTTATCGATTCCTTAGTGATTGTATCTACACTATCTTTACTTTGAATATGCACACAAATTCCGGATTTCAAAAACAAAGCTCGATTCGGAACTATCTCAAGAGGCTGCTGGAACAAAGAAAAAAACGTTTACACAAAAGCATTTTTAAAAAAAAGAATAAGAAAAGGAAAAAAAAAACCAGAAAAAAAAAAAGAAGTCTCCAAAAGGTAAGTGAGAGCGGGTATTGATCAACAATGTACGAGTGCATTGCTTTCTTAACCTCTCATTCCTTGTCAAAAAAAGAAAAATTATACATCCTAAAAATTTTTAAATTGAGGTATTTTGAAAATTATTCAATTTCTTCAATTCCTAATGTGAAGCCACGGCTTCTCGCACGTTTCACATTTGGAGCTGGTTCAGTTTGTTTGTTATCATTACTATTAGTGTTATTTGGGGCATCGTCTAGTGGGTCGTCTTTCTCCTCGTCAATGGACCTTGCACGTTGAGGCGACGACACGCCAGTTGGCAAAGTAGCTATCGACTGATAAGCGTTGGAGGAAGCAGAGCGCATGGTAGAGGCCAATGAGGCCGCAGTTGCCGTGGTAGAAGTACTCACTTGTGAAACAGACGATTCCGTGCTGGCCTGACTATTGGTCAAAGAGTTTTTGCGTTTTACAACTGCAGGGACATTTTTTGCTTGTTTCACGTTACGTGCGCTAGCCAAATGTTCCAATGATATGCAGCCTCCTTCGAAATCTTTTTTATTGTTTTTCAAAAATAGAAAAACAATATTTTTTTTTTTCGAAACAAAGATCAAAGTAACCTGCTTGGCCAACATCCGCTTTTTCAAAAGCGTCAATCGAGAGGTCGCCTTTAGCATTCTTGAAATCAACCCACAAGCAATGCGAACCTTGGAATTCACAATTCGTCAACTGCGCTTTTGTAAATTTCGCTTCGAACAAATTAGCGCCTCGGAATATTGCGCCCCTGCAATTTGCGTGCAAAAATTTCACTTTTTCGAGTGTGGAATTTGCAAAGTTGACTTTGCTTAGATTGCATCCTGTTCGTCATTATTGATCGATTTGGGTGAGTGGACAAAAACGAAAAAAACAACAAAGATCCTACATATCATACAACTTGGGTACCTTTAAAGTTTGCTCCAGATAGTAAGAAGTTGGCGAAATTCATTCCAGACAGGTCACAACCACCAAAATCGACATCTTTGAGAACAGTGTCAACGGTGAATTTCGCTTTCTTAAATTTGGCATTATTTAATTTTGCATTTGTTAAAACGGTTTTGGTGAAATCGGTTTCGGTTAAATCGCATTCCACAAAAGAGGCACGGTTACACTTGGATTCACTGAAATTAGTTCCAATCAAAATGGCCTTATTTAATATCGCACGTTGCAAGTCGACTTTCGATAGATTGACTTTCGATAAGTTGCATTCGGAAAAGTCTGTCCAGTTCAAACCAATGCGCATTTCATACATATATGGATGACAAACATACGTCTTTTTTTTTTTAAAAAAGTATATAGTGTAAAATGTTTGAATTTTATTGTAATTAAAATTCTAACTGGTTTTGCCGAGCATAGCTTGCGAAAAATTAACCGTTTGAAATTTAGCTTTGACCAACGTGGAGTTTTGCAAATCTGCGCCGGTGAAATTGCAGTTTTCAAGATTGGCTTGACCAAAATCACATTCGTGTAATTTCGCCGTGCTAAAATTGGCCTCTTTGCATTCAATGGACACAAATACGGAGTTATTCAACAAGCTTTCCGTAAATACGACGTCAATGAATTTCGACTCTCCAAACGTGGTGTGATTCAATTGACTTCCACGAAAGAATGCACGGTTCAGTGTTGTGTGATCAAATATGCAGCCACTCAATACCAATCCAGACAAATCGCAATCTTTTGTTTTTTTTTATAAATACACAAAAATTGTAATGTGTTACACTGTTTCACACATGGCAAGGACTATCTATCGGACATACTTTATACATAGTGTCCTTGTTACTCTGCTTTTCTTGCTCCATGTATATTGCATACATAAACATTATATGTATAAATAATATAAAGTAAAGTGTGAGGTTGGATTGCGAGGGGACATTGAAAAAATGGTGATCATACTTTTGATGCTGCTGTGACTAAAATTGGCGTTTTCCAGGTGTGTTCCTTTAAAGATTGTGGATTCAAATCGACAGTTTTTCAAATTCGCATTTGTTAGAACACTGTTGGTCAAGTCGCTGTCTGAAAAAATTGCTCCTTCCAATTTAGTATCCTTAAAATTTGTTCCGACGCATTTGCATTGAATAAACTTTGCACCAGACAAATCTTGTCCACTGAAATCTTGTCCATTCAAATCAGCTTTTTGAAAATCGGCCCCTGCTAGTGAGACGTGACTTGCTATTTGATCTACTTGCTTCAATCGCTCTTGGACTTTTATCTACGAGAGTATTTAAAAAAGGAGGAAAGGGCGTACGCAAAAAAAAAAAACGTATACGTATAGCAAAAAATTCTCCCTTTTTTTTTTCTTCCCCTCTTTCTACCCCAAACTATTATGCCCTCTTTTGTTGTCTTGTAGTAAAAACAAAACATGATTTTCTTCAATAGCAATGATTCGGTTATGCTTTTCTTGGACTTTTTTCTCCAAGTCTTGAACTCGGTCATTCCACACCGAACCTTGCTTGATTTGCTCTCTTAGGGACGCAATTTCGTGTTTTTGTAATTCATTTTCGCGTTTTTGTAAATCATTTTCGCGTTGACGTGTTTCATCGCCTTTTTTTTGCAATTCATGCTCTTGCTTTAGTGCTTCGTATTTCGTTTCCATTTCTTGAGACTTCTTCAAATAATCATTCAAACGCTCACTCAATTTTTTCAATTCCTCGCCCTGTTTTGCTGTTAAATCGTTCAGGTATTGTAAATTCTTTTTATTCTCTCCCAGATTTGCTGACTCAATGTTTTTCAATCTCTCGTTCCATTTTTCAAACTCCTTTCCTACTTTTTCCACGTTTTCTTCGTGTCGCTTATCCACATAATCAAATCGTAGGAGTGCGTGATCTGTAAATTCATTCCGCACATGCGTTTTGCGATCTGCCAACGGTACTAGTTTGTGGCAACCATATTCAAACCATGGACACGCTACTGACTTTTTTGTTTTGCAAAAACAAAAAAAAGGTTTTTACTTGAATATGCCTTATGAGGAGAGATAAAAATCATAAACCAAAACACACTAAACCATGTTTTGTTAAAGCTTCTTTTCTTTTTACAATATCTATGTTGAAATTGTCTGTATTTAAATATTTTTCTAAACAAAAGTGTCCCGAAATGCCGGGCAGTTAACCTCTTTCATTACTGTAACATGAAAACACTTTCTTTCCTTGTCTCACGCAATAGTAGTTGATGCGAGACTTTGTATATTTCACAACAAAGCTGTTCAAAGCGAGACAGTGTTTACACTATAGAGTTTTATATTAGATTCTAATGTTTATGGGTTAAGACAATTCGTTTTTTGATCAGCCAAAACGTTGTGAAAGATTTTTTTTAGTCGGGTAATTTTCGAACATATTTATATATATTAATAGCAAAATTTTTTTTTTTGGCAATACCTTGTTTTATGAGACTGCAATTTGTGTGAAGTTCTGGCTGTTCACCTTGTGATTGAAAAGTTTTGTGTTATCAAATTTTTGGATTAAGAAAAAACCAGAAAAGCAGAGAAAACAAAGCAAATGACAACTGAACCTGTAGAATCTCAGACCAACCCCCCTGTGACAGGATCAACAAGTTCATGGGCATTGTACAACGGAGATGACATAACAATAGCAGCAGTTGAAAAAATTAGTCAATTGCAGGTTATAATACACTAACAAAATATTTTTATTTTAAAAAAGGGCACTTTGTTTGGAATATATTCCAAATGTGTGAAACAGGAGCGGACAATGCCTGAAACTCCGTCATCCGAAATGACGACGCAAGTAAACATCGACGAACTGATAATGGAAAACGTGGAGGAAGAAAAGGGCACAACCGAGAGAGATATGAACAGAAACGAAGAGACAGCGGAAGACCAAAGGATTGGAGTGGAAGACGTTATGGAATTGGGATATCAGGCACACGATTTAACAAGTTATATGAAGAACAGTGACGATGAAGAAGATAACGCCGAAGTGCAGACCTCCAATGCCAATGGGAATAGCAATGACAATTGGAATAGCAATGGCAATGACAATGAGCAAACACAAAAAGAGGACGAATATATATTGAAAGGGACGCAATCAAGTATTGCAAATGATATTTCGCCATTTGTCAAAAAGGATCAAACAACGTATTTTTACGAATCGCACTATTCAAAGTTAAAAAAAAATGGAGCATGTCATAGGGGAGGAAGAGAGACAATGTTCAGAAGAGTGTTACAATTGTATAGCCAATGTGTGGGAATGACGATGATAGAAATAATGAAAGCCAAGTGTCGGAGTTGATGGACGAGTTGAGTCGAGTGAAAAAGGAAAAAAGTGAATTGGAAAAGCAATTGATGGAGAAGACGATCGAAGAGGAGATAAAGGACAAAAGCAAGAACAAGAACGAAATAACGCGAAATGAGTTGAAAGAGGTGATTGAGCAAATGCATCGACAAAAAATGGAATATGAAGAGAAGATTAAAGAGATTACTGCGACACATAGCACCGAGATCGCCAAAATGAATCGCAAGTTTCGTCACTCCACGCAGCTATACGAAATCGATTTGGCCAACGTTCGCAAGAATTACGAGAGCGAATTGACCCGTTTGAACGCGTCTGTGAAAGACCTGAGTTTGAAATTGAAAACGGAGCAACAGAAAGACAAGCTGATTGAATCATTGCACGAGCAGGTCAATGGCAAGTCCCAAACGATGGAAAAGCTGAAGATCCACTACGACACGGTGATCGAGGTGATGACACAAGAGCACGAAGACGAAATGAACGAGTTGACGAGACGATTCCACGAGACGCAAAAAACATTAAACCAAAAGGTAAAGTCGCAGGAAAGCAAATTTGCAGAGCTGAATAAACAATTGGACAAACTAAAACAAAAGTTTGAAGCGGTGCAAAAAGAAAATGACCAATTCAGATCCGAACACGCACATGCACGCAAACTCTCTCATCATGCCTTCACCACGGTTAATGTAACGTCCTCTCACGATCACGACGGCAAACACGAAAAAGGAAAAAGTGTCACCACGTTGATGGTCAAAGAAGACGACTCAAAAAAGCCTTTGCTTTCTTTCCATCGTCGAAGGGGCAGTAGCATCACTATTGAGTACGATAACCAAGGCAACTCCAGTCGCATTATGGTGGAAAAGGCGTCCAAATTTGCGGATAAAAATGTGGAGGAGTCCACTGCGGCCATTAGTGCCAATACCAATACCAATACCAATACCAATGTCAATGCCACTCACAAAGACGAGAAGGAAGACTTCCCTGTTGGAGATCCTCATCAACCCATTTTATTGAATGGAAAGACAGTGGACAAAGAGGAAGAAGAACTCAATCCCGATTGGAGTGATCACGAAGACAATGGTCGTGACAAGACGAAGACGAGATCCAAATCCAATGCCAATTCCAGTATCAATCCCTATGATGATCAGGAAAAAAACAATCAGAAAACCATTGAGACTTTGCGCATTCGCAACAAAACATTGGAAAAAGAATGGAACAACTACAAAGAAGAGGCCGAAAAGCAAATCCAAAAGTTAAATGAACAACTCGTGGAATTAAAAGCCAATTACGATCGACAGAGTGAAGAATTTGTCATTGACAAACAACGTCTGTTGCATGCAATGAAACAAAAAGAGACGACGATATTGAAACAGCAAGACGACGTACAAAAACTCAAAAATAAATTTGTACAATTAGCCGAAGAGAAAAATCAACAAATCAAAAACTTGGAATTGGACATTTCTGTGAAAAAAAGAGGAATTGATGTCACTTGGAGATCTGGTTGACACTCTGCAAAATGAATTGAACGATCTGAAATACGACTTCCAAGCTAATGCAGCCACGATCCCGGAAGATGAAAAAGATAAGGAAAAACAACCGATACAAGATGCCAACGGCAATGCTGTCGATCCCAATGCCTTTGATCCTTCCTCAGATGTTCAAGACAAAATTTACACGGCGCCAATTTTGGAAACACGAGATTCCTATGGCTTTGAAAAAAATGAAATGATTGATATGGAGTTTGGATTCGCTGATGGCGACGATGCCAATGCATTAAGTATTTTTATCTTGTTTCTTATTCTTGTGCTTGTACTACACGATAAGACTGATGATTAATGCAGATAACATTACTTTTCTTTTTTTTTTAATGTGTCATGTGTCTTGTTGAAAAGTGAGAGACGAAAGGGTCGACGACGGCAACAACTACGACGACAACGACAACGACAACGACAACATTCTGGCTTTCAATGCAAACGACAATAATCCAGACCAGACCCAAGTGGATGAATACAACATTGACGACAATCCACAGGAACAAGCAAATGCCAATGCCTATACAAATAATAACACTGCGAAAAATGAACAAAATAATCCAGCCAACACTTCTCCGTCGCATTGGAAGAACACAACCAATGCGGCCAACCAAAGTGAAATGGCAAACCGAACGGACAATGTCAATTCAGAGAGCGCCAATGTCACGACAAGTAATGCTGCCAATAACGTGGAAAACGATGAAACACGGCCAACACGCGGCACAATTAGTGTCAGTGAGGGTTTCATTGCCCAAATAGAAGTTGAAAATGAACAATTGCGAGGGGAACTAGAAATTAAAAAAAAAGAGTTATCGCAACACGCGAAAACCATCAGCGAATTAGAGGAAGTCATCAAAGTGTGGACTCAATATGACAAACGACATCCGCCGCCCAACACACTCCACATTTTGCATGTCGATGCAGCGGATACTCCTAAAGGCAGTCCCAATCCCACTAGTCCGTCCCAACCCCAGCAATCTCAAACTCAAATTCAACAATTTGTGGATAGCATAAATCAACAAAATTTATCCGATCAGCTCATGGGTTTGTAAATACTTTCTAATCATTCAAACAACATGCATAAACATGCACTTACCACACAAATTCAATATACTTTTTATTTATTTATTTCCTCATACGATACAATAAATGTGCTGCTGATAGACAATGAAATCGCGAAAAAAAATGATTCTGCGAAAAAAGGTGATTCTGCGAAAAAAGGTGAACCCGCCAAAGAAACAGCCTCCACACAAGTCTCAGGTGGCCAACAAACGTCAAGTGTGCAATCAAATACAAATGGCAATGGCACGCAAAGCAATGTCAACGAGAACAACCGTAAAAACGAAGATATTACCCGTCTGCAGCAAGAATTGACAAAGATGAAAGAAGCTAGCGAAACGGCGACAAGAAAATATGAGCAAGCCAAGGATTTGTGTGAAAAACAGCGCGAGAAATTAAGAGACTTGTACAATAAATTAGAAGAAAGTACACGCAGCTTGGAGCAGCTCAGATTTTTAAAAAACCCGGAATTCAAACCTTCGGTTCCAACGGCTGTGGAATGAATTACGAGACACAAAGAAAGAACTCAACCAAAAAATTGATTCGTTGACCAAGCAGGCCGAATCTCAAGCCAACAACCCCAAACGTTTGGAACAAGATAAGATTAATTCATTACTTATGTTTAACCAAGAGATGGAACGGATGAGAAATTTTTTTAAAAAATAGCAAATAAAAAAACAAAAAAGGCAAAGTGGCAACGATGTCTCTTTGGCCTTATGGCTAAAAAACTTGTACATTTTTTTTCTTGAAATAATGTTGAGCAAACTTTGCTTGCTTTTTGTGTGTTTTTGTTTTATTTTTGTTTTGTTTGTTTTGGTGTTTGAGGTGAAAGTTGGAAACAATTGGACATATTTTTGTTTGATTTTGTGATTTTTGCCAAATATTTTTGTTGTTGTGATGACATTGTTATTTCATCATTCTATAAGCATGATGACTATATTGTTTTTTTTTTTAAATGCCCTAGATCATTTAACGTCTTTTAATGTCTAACTGCAGTTCGACGTTTACACACATTTGTTTTGGAGATACTGAAACTTAAGCCATTGATTCAGTTATATATTTATAAAACCTGTAACGTTGGATTTGTGGTGATTATATGTCGTTCAAAATTTTAAATATTTTTGGAAAATCTTTGAAAGATTTCATTTTGTTACAATTAAATGTTGTACGCATTTCTTCAATTGATAGAGAGCTTCTGTCGCTTGACACAAACATTTCTAACTTCTTTTTTCTCGTGAAGAGAACTGTTACAAATAGTCTTATTGTTATTTTGTTATCTTTCAGTTTCATATACAGTATCCACTTAAATAAACTTCACCTATACTCACAGATAAAATTTATTCGTTTTTGATTGTATGATAAGAATAACAAGCTCTTTCCAACTGACCTCAACAAATGAGAAGTTCGTGTTTGTGTAGCACACATTGAAATTCAACAAGTGGAGTGAGCAACTTCTTCAAATTTTGAAAGTTTTGGTTGTTAATGATGAGGAACTATGAAGTAGTTTTGATTTTTTAAAAGGGGAAGACACGAAAAAAGCGCACTCAAAGTAAAAAAAAGTATAATTTGACTATGAAAACAAAAATTATAATTTTCTTTAGATTATAATATTTTTGACTAGTAAAATTTTTTTTATAGTTGGATTTGTAATATTGTGATTGGAGTGTGACTTCTTCACTTTTGTTACTGTCTTTGGCAACGTTTTTTGTTGAAATTCATTTTCGAGTGGTGTAGTCGGTTCATCTTATTGTGGTGTGACTGTGAGATGTGGAAGTGCTTTTTAAAACTTACATAGTATCTTGTACTAAGTTGCTTTAAGAGTATTGATGGTAGCTGGTATAGTAACCCTTTTACTGGAACGATATGCTTGTGATAAGGTCGAACATTGCTTGCCTTAAGAGTGTTCAACGCCTTTGAGAACTTGGCAATTTCGATGCAAATAACTGGTTTTTTCTGTTTGGCAGAACAAAGAATGTAGGGTAAATTCTACTGAACATCGGGCAAAACAGAAACATAATGCCGATAAAGCGAGTCAAGGTGTTTTTAACATAATAGGATATGCTGTGGTATATTTATTCATTTTGAGGTTGACATAGACGAGCAGCACTTATTCAAATCGCAAATAATTTAACGACTTCAAGAATAGACGAATGGAACAAAAAGAAAGTAATGACAATAATCAAAAAATAGTAAGGCATCCGGGAATGCCTTTAATACAATAAATCTCAGGATAACATTTTCTCCAAGTTCATTTATCAATCTTTGCTATCGTGAAATTATAAGTATCCGAGTTGCATTTGTTGTAGATCGTATTCACAACAAATTTGCAATCAGATAGAACTACAACTATCTCGTTTTTGTACTGGTTTTGAACTCTTTCCAATGCTTGTCGAATTGCATCGATTTCACTACATATCATAAATACATTCACTGTGTCGATTTCATAACACCAAGGATACTGCATTGACACTCTTTGAATTCTTTACAATTTCTTCTTCCAATTGTCTTTCAATTTCCTTTTCATCGTTGGTGTAAATGGATCTTGAATGTACAACAGAAATAATAATGGAGAGAATGATCACTGGAATTGATTTGATATCACTTGTCCAATATTTGTCCGTTTCCACAGTCAATCTTGAAACTCCAATTAAATAAAACGACCAATGAATCTTTATTCATTTCAATTATAGTTTAGTGGTTGTGGAGGCTGAGAGAACCATGACACCAACATTTCTGCTTTTTTTTGATCTGTCTTCGCGATATTCCATCAATGCAGGAATTACTGATATTATCACTCCTTAAATTCCATGTTTCAATTCTTCAATTCCTCTATTTTCACTTGATTACGGAAGTGCAAATAACGTTTTCCTGGGAGAACGTGTGTTTTCAATTTTTTAAATCCAGTCAATTTTAGGATTGACGTTTGCGATACCAATTCTCTTCCATTTATAAGCGTGAAAACTAAAGAAGGACTTGTCCTGCAGAAGTAATCTTTGTGTATCTTCATGTTTTACTCCAAATGTTTCATCGTTCAATTCTTTTCTTTATTTTCTACCACTTTCTCCTCTGATATCTGGTTTCCACGATCGGTCTCCAACAATCAACTTTTTTGTTGATAGGGACAATACATTAATTTCATGGACATTTGTCCACCAACTGCGACGTAACTGCAAACATTCTATCAAGAAATGCTCGACAATCTTCAAGCAGGATCTTTGGATATGATACAAACAATCATTTAATCCTTTGCCAGTGACCTTGCGTTCACTAAATGTCAATAAATCTCAAAAGGTTGTGCTTCCATCAGGTTAGATAGGAAATAACGTGGTATAAAAAAAAAAAATATAGACTCATTAATCATCATTTTCAACTTGCTGAAAAGTTGTTTTTGGAAGGGAATTGAAGTTGGTCAAGATACTCAAATCTTTCAAGCTTTGAAGTTAATTTTGAAATTAGGTATTTGAGATTTGGAATAATAATTTGAATATTAATTGAAATTTTGTTATTGTTATTAAGAATTTTGATTATTTATAAGGCCAGTGAAAGTCCAATCACTTGGAGATTAAGGC
>ASPP01020589.1:0-11802 GCA_000512085.1 Reticulomyxa filosa
TATATATATATATATATATATGTATATAATTTTAATTTTTTGAAGTTTTTTTTTAAAAAAAAAAAAAAAAAAAGGTGCATTGAATACATTGCTATTTTTCAACAATCGCAGTATACGTACTCGAATTCGTCATAGCCACGTGTGCCTCAGCTTGTGTCCATTGCCTGTCAAAGCGGAACAAAGCACCCTGTCACCTTACGGCCCAGACGACACGAACGGGTCGACGAATCTGTCCCAAATGAACTCGCAGCTGTGGCCGTACTCCCCGCAGCCACCACTGCGATTGCCACAGCTGAAAGACCTGTCGCCAACTGCGGACATGTCTCCATCCGCGCCGGACCCTCAGCAGAGGGCCCACACGCGCGAAAAAGGAAAAAAGAAAAAGAAAAAGAAGAAAACGAAAACGAAGGAGAGGAACGAGAGAAGAAGGGATAGTAGCAGTAGCGACGACAACAACGCGAGAAAAAAGAGCCGACATTTGAAAAGTGGCAATGTCAATAACGGTGATGCCAAAGGTGATTCTAATGATAGCAATAATGTCAATGCCAAAGGTAATGATAATAACAACGATAATGATAATGGTAATGATAATGATAATGATAATGGCAATGACAATAACAATAACAATAACAATAACAATAACAATAACAATAACAATGATAATGACGACAATAATGAATTGCCTGGAATAACATTGGTCACGAGAGAGGCGGCAGACTCTTCTTCTTTGGTGTTTGGAGAAGGAAGGCCTATATTGAATGAAATAAACCGATCGAACGAAAGAAGGAAGAGAAACAGGAGCAAAGCAAGTGGCAATGGCAACAACACGAGGGATTACAAAGAGGGCGAAAACGACATTGAAATGGTAACGAAAGCCACTGACAAGAACGACGTGAGGAAAAATCCAAAGCTGAACGATTTTGTCAATGTCATCACAAATGAAATGATTTCAGAAGCAGCGAATATTCCACTTGACGCCCAGGTTTATTTTTGCAATGTGTCTGTATATAACATATGTATATGTATATGTATATGTATATGTCATATCAATGAATAAACAATTGGAAAAAACAAACTAAACAAAATAGAAAGCAAGAAATGCAAATGTATCTACTTCATTGGCAGTGACTCAACGCGTGGGAGGGGGTTCACTCTCGTCTTTGAATGAATTATCGGCACAGCGCCACTTGGGCACGACGACAACGACGACGGCGACGACAATGGCAAAGGGAAAGACTGACAACAGTGGCGTTGATGGCGAAGATGACTATCCCCGACAAACGACGGCAGAAATGGAAGCGAATATTTGGCAGGAATTGCGAAACAAAATCCCGAGCCAAGAATATATACTAAATTTGGAAGCTTGTCGACACCAATGCCATGCATTGGAAGAGTACCAAGTATTTGTGACCACATTCAACATGGCCGATTACAATGGCGCTACAAACACATTGCAAGATTGGCTGCGCTTCGAAATGCAAAATGCCTATTGCAAGTTCAAGCAATTCACAGCCAATTATCGAAACACGGCCCCGCCATCTGCCAATCCAGAAACTGTTAACGCTGATCACGCCCAACAAACTAATCCTCGAAATGGCTCGACCGCCACCAACGTCCTGTCTCTGTCTGAAATATCGTCCGGAGTCAATTTGTCCACCGCAGTCCAGGTCGATACCGACGCGTCCGCACCTCTCTTGGCCAACGAATGGACACAGCCACCACCGACCATGCTGGGCCTTACCTCTGACAATTTTCTCGTTTTGGACCACAGCAAAGGTGCTACTGAAAATATGAAAAATATTGATATTTATGCTTTTGGTTAGTTATATTAATAAAATGATATATATATTTATATGTACATATATATGTATATGTATATACACACATATGTGATATACAACTTAATTGAAAATACTGGAAATTTCAAAGGTATGCAGGAACTACGATTAGACGAAAATGTAGTAAACAATATGCTGTTATCGATCATTGGAAAAGACTCGTATACGATATTGAAATATCGACGTCTACGTGGCATCTACTTGGTGATATTGGTGAAGAATTATCTCGTGAGCGGCATCGATCAAAGCAAGATCCAAGCTCGGGCCACGAGAACAGGGATCGGCAATTTGTACGGAAACAAAGGTGCTGTTGGTATCTCTTTTAAGCTCAATCGCACCTCCTTTTGCTTTGTCAATGCCCACTTGGCCGCAAGCAATTCGAACAAGTTCCTTCAGGATCGCATCGAGGACCTGGTGCTCATCATCAACGGCCTTGCCATGGGCTCACTGCAGGTCGACTTCACGCACACATACCACGCGCTGTTCCTATTGGGAGACTTGAACTTTCGCTTGCAGAACATCTCTTGGGAAGACGCCGTGCATCTCATTAAACAGCAGCAATACATGTCCCTGCTCGGATTGGACGAGCTAACGCAGCTGCGTTCTCCTTATATCGCCACTAACTCTAGCGAATTGTTGTTGGTCGATAACAACCCCGACTCCAATTCCGAACCAAATGCAAGTGCAAATGCAACGGATACAAACAATGCAAACACTAATGCCGAATCGAGTCCAAATGCAAATGAAATGCAAATGCAAATGTAAATATGGCTACTATTAATCTGCAATGGATGCCAATAGCAGTGTTAATGCAACCACGGATATGAACGCGATTACCGATGCCAATGCTTCAAATACTGCTGGTGATGGCGATGGTGATGGCAATAGCAATGGCAATGTTGGTGGAGACAGTCCCAATGAACAATTCGTCAAACCCATGAGCTCCACGCAGTCACTCTTTGCGGACAACCGCCCCACCCGATTGTCTGTAATCGATTCCGTTTCGAAGGAGATGCCTGCGACACCATCGGCGATGAGCGTGCTGACTGGAGGAATAGCGGCCGATGTCACGAGGAACAGTGTCATGAACGAGGAGTGGTATACGTCGTCGCGATTATCGATCCAGCAGGAAGACCACGAGGACAAGGAAGAAGACGAGGCGAAAATGTCATCACCATTTCATTTCCTTGGCAACATGGATCGCCACAGTAGCTTTGATTTGCAGCCGCCACTGTCGTCCTCATTGGCTTACTCACCGCCGTCCATTCGTCCTGTCACTGACGACGCTGGAATCGGGATCGGAATTGGACACCGTCTGTCCGCCAAAAGTATCAACAGTGTCATGGACAGCACCAAGCGCTCGCGACGCACCATGAGTGCAAGTATGGCTATATCCATCGATCAAGACATCCACCAGCAGGACACCAACTCCAAGCGAACGCTCAAGCAACGCTACACGCCCCACGAAAGAGATGATCCTCATTATGACAAAGACAAAGAAAAAGAGCCCGAACCAAGCATGAATGTATCATTGATGAACCATGTGGGGTCATTGGAGTCACAGTTTCTCTTTTATCGTATATACATATCATATATATATATATATATAATTGCAAGGGAGCTATCTATAATAATCTCTCCAATGTCATTGTTTTTGATGTGTGTGTGCTATGCAGAGGACTGTTGAAACAAAAGAGTACGACGGATGTGGTAAGCATGCTCACGCACGGAAAGAACGAGGAGGAAAAAAAGATGGAGCCATTGGTAGTGGAGGACGCCGAGGAGAATGACGTAGAGGACAAAGAGCCGGAAGTGATGTCGCCAGCAAAGAGCGACAAAAAGACAGTGCATTTCGCCAAGTTTTCGTCGATCAATGAAGACGACTCCACCTTTGTCATCAACTACGTATCGCCCATGCTCCAACAGTTTGTGGAGGGACATATCAACTGGCCGCCCACATACAAGTATGTCAAAGGCACAAGCACTTACGACACGAAGCGCGTTCCGGCGTGGTGCGATCGCGTGTTGTGGGTGAACCCGCCCCATCCGTGTGTAAGCATCACTCAGTCTTTGTATGAGTGTGCCAAAACGACGCCAAAAGAGAGCGATCACAAGCCGGTGTTTGCACAGTTCCGAGTGCGCTATGACGCGATGTGGAATCCCAATATCCCGTCGCAGTATATCGTTACGATGCGACGACTGAAGCTGCATTTGTATGCTGCGGCGATGACCACTGCACCCAAGGCAAAGACTTCAAAGGCTCAGGACAATACCTCCGGTCTTTGGCACAAGACCAAGCCGAGCATGGAGAGCCTCAAATTGTTTGACACTCCAAAAAAAAAAGGCATTTCGTTTGGCAATTCGCCGCAGATATCCGGAGCCACTAGTCAAACTATATTGAAAAGTGATTATTTGAAACCCTATTTTACCGTTGATGGTGACATGCTAAATGTCAGGATTCGAAGCATGCCTGGACAGCGTCTCACGCAAGAGTGCAATGAAAATTGGATTGTGTATACGTTTGAGTTGAATCCGTTCTTGATCATCATGGATTCGATCACCACTATTGGCAACGGCTGCTTGTGGCTTACTATCAAAGATGAGTTTTTGATTGGAGATGCCGACAATATCGGAGCTTGTGCTATCCCTTTGATTGACATTTATGATGTCATGAAGTCCAAAGAGTTCCAGATTTTAAGGAGCACCAAAGGCAAACGCGCCGGTGGAACTGTTGGAAGACGAGACATGGAAGAAACGACACAACAAATGAAATTGTATCAAAAGTACGGCTTTATACATTTCAAACAAGATGTCACGTGGGCTACCACCAAAAAAAGGCTTTTTGGAAGGAGATATTAATGTTCGATTGATGGTGTGATACTTTTATGTACAGAGCCTTTTGTTTTTAGTTTTGTTTTGTTTTTTTTTTCTTATTGTTGTGTGTAATTTTTACAGACAAGACCTTTCCTTCCAACTTTTTTTTTTCTCCCTACCCTCAATTGTAAAATGATTGTGTAGCACAATGTTAATAACTAACATTGTCAACAATCAATACAAGTGCTTCGGGGCTGTGATGTGTTAAACAAAATATTGTCAAAAAAACTATTGAAACTTGCTCTTCATTAGCACATAATTTGGAACACTTTTCACATAAATAAATAAACAATTACTTGAAATGATTTTTATATCATTTTTAAATTCTTCTGTTACATCTTGTTTAGATATAGACTATTTGTTGCTCTCTTATGAAATGTATATTCTTATTACAAAATTTGGGCGTTCTTTCATTTACACATAATCAGAAAGCTCGCGTCCCGCAATCGTTTGTGACAAATACATATGCGGTAGTTTCATAGATAAATAGTCATGGTTGCTATCAAATATATCCTGTTTTATAATCTTTTCACATTAAATACAAATCCGTCATAAAAACAAAATCTAACTTTAAAATATTACGAATTAATATCTAAATTTTATACTTGAATATTTTATTCTTATTTTTAGTAAGATTTTGAAAAAAAGTTTTGATACACTAAAAGAAAACAGCAAAGCAACACAGAAGAGTGAGGGGGACGAAACTAGTAAAAGTGTATTTAGAAAAAAGTTAGTCAACCCCATTAAAGTGAGCGTTTAAAATCAAGAACAAATATGGCATTGTCAAGACAATGCATGAGATATTTTTTTGAATCAAGGTTAAAAACCTTCAGCTTGCCGATTGTTTCGTCTCCATGCTTCTCATGGAGCAACCGTACTTTTGCGCAAATAAAAAAGCGAGAAGCAAAAAAAGCGCGAAAAGCAGCACAGGAGATCCGTGAACTGCAAATGGCAAAAGATCCATCAGGACTTTTGGCGAAGACACTGGCATCACAAGAACAATTTTATGCCGAGCAAGGGCAACTAGAAGACAGTGTGATAAACAAAGAAGGGCAAGAAATAGAAAAAGAAAATTTAGTGGATATGACAAGTACAGAGACAACAGAAACAACAACGACACAAGGATTTAAATATAACTATGATCCAATGGCA
Organism: Reticulomyxa filosa; assembly: GCA_000512085.1. Taxonomy (NCBI): domain Eukaryota; phylum Foraminifera; family Reticulomyxidae; genus Reticulomyxa; species Reticulomyxa filosa. The sequence continues at coordinate 5,865 of ASPP01020589.1, forward strand.
GGTCAAGACTTAATATAATTTTAACAGTATATTTATTCATTTATCGATTCTATTTTTGGTATTTTGCTTGAAAAACGAAAGAAGAACAAAAAAAAATAGCATATCCTGTAAGAGAGACGATGACGCTGGACACGGTATTTTATAAATACAAAACTCCAGATGGAATAACGCATATCAGAGAAGGTCCAAAGGCACGTGTAAATTTCATTTTACAAAACCTCACTGCAGATGAGATCTTGAAACTTTTGAAAAAACCAAATCTTTACAAAATCTTTCCCTCTCAATTTTTAAAGATGACTTATAGAGAAATTCATGACCAATCTTATAGTGAGTTTGTACATGGCGATAGAACTCGTGCCAAATTGCTTCGGTATTCTTTTAAATTACTTCAACATTGGTGGTTACAAATTAAAGGAAAACCACCATTGCATAGCCAAACCACTGGCCTCATTTGATTTTTGTTTACTTGTTTTTCTAGATAATTTGTTCTACCTTTCTTTTTCTTGCATTTCTCTCAAAATTATTATCCAAGTTGTTTTATTAAACAAAGGATTATATCAATTATTTCATTTCTTCCTCATCACTTTCCTTATGATAAAAGTTGATTCGTTCATATCAAACACTGTCAAAGATAAGATTGATAACGCAATCAAAAATTGTGCTTGAAAGACAGTTGCATTTTTTTTGAATGAAGAAGTATTTGCAATCAACCACAAAAATATCTCTAAAATACAACAATTTTATTCAACACTTCTTCAAAAATTTTAAAATGATCTATGCATCCTAAGGAATCCAAAGAGATTTTTAATAAAAGTGTAGACAATCAAATACATTTTTGAATTCTCCAGGACGTAAAATGGTTCCATTTTAGAGATCTCTTTTTGAGGTCGATTACATATTATAGAACAATGCGTGGGTCGAGATGAATATTGTGCACAGTAAGACGTTTTTTATTATCAATGATAATAAAATGGTAATTGAAAAAAAAATTATTTAAAGAATCAAATAACAAGTAACCTGAATGATCTGTTTTTGAATTTGTTAGAAAAGAAACTTTTACATTTCCTTTTATGTGAAAATACAAATAATTAGAAAGAAAAAAGAACCAGAATCAAATTCCAGTGAAAATGATGAAATTGCATTCGACTTTATGAACCATGGTTTTTGAAGAAAAAAAAGCTTCTCATTGTCGCACAGTGGATAGCTCCGTTTCTGATTCGTCTTCGATGATATGGTCGATAACCTGGTCACTACTTTGGATAAGAGTGCGTTGGGATGGATTACTATAAAGAGTTGAGTGAGACAAAGCGCCAGAAGCACGGGTTTGTGAAGGCAAAGGTAGCACGCCGATGGAATCTACAGCAGTGGATCTTAAATTGATAGGTTGAGGGGATGCAGCTTTACGATGAGAGCTTTCCAAAACTTCTCGCGAAGGTGGTCCCGAACAACAGAGAATGCACAGACAAAAGTATTCCAAATGTCCAAGAGTATGCGCATAAAAATTATCGGAAAATTTAAATAAGCACATAAGGGATAACGAAGTAATCATGGCATCAAATCCATAAAAGAAGCCCATTTGTCGCAAAAAATATGTTGTTCCCAAATACATTATCATCAAACTGAAAATTGCTTTGACATCAAAAACATCCACATACACGGTACACAATATATTTTTTCTTTGTTTTATTATTTGCAAATGTACCTCTCCTATTTGTACATACCTAAAAAAGAAAGAATAAGTGTCTTTCGAATAGCGAAAACTAATTGCGTATTTTGATCGACAGGATGAAGTATTCTGCGCTTCCATGTAGAAATGGTTTGCCTCGAAATGGATTGATGTGCACTTTTGCTTCTTCCATTTGCAGCTTCTGCCATAAGTGTGTATTGATATGCGTCCATAACTTTTTCGGCACTAACGGTGATTTGATACAGTTGATATGAATATAAAAAAGACAAAATGCTGCCCCAAATGATGTCATTATAAGCGGTCATTTCTAACACATGAAATACAAAGTCTCTGTCTCTTCCAAATAATGGCCAACAAGATTGATAATCATGTGTTGCCACATGAGGTCTTAGATCAACTGACACTTCATAGATCCACAAGGAATATAATGACAATGTGCATATTAATGTTGAAACACGACAGATATTGGTCACCAAGCCTCGTACGCGATACGCCGTTTCCTCAAATATGAATTCCAGTCTCCCAATTAACGACCAATACATAAACAGCTTTCCCAAATAAAAAAATAACATACTTGTGGGATAGACAAAGCGACAACTCCACAGTGTGATGGGAACATACACGTCTGTCATACCCAATAAACCTATCACGCTAGATAAACATGAGCAACTCATACTTGCCAACACTGGAATTGATATTCGGTATTGGGAAAATATCTCCGGATAGTTTCGAAAACCTTTGCAAGTCCATACTAATATTGCTGTTGAACATAACAAAGAAAACATAAACTCTATCGCCACTGCTAACAGCAGGCTATCTGTTGTTTGCATGTGGTAACGCTGTCCTGTCATTCTTGTAACTAAGAAAGAGTAATATAATTTCAATTAAATTTTTTTATTTCTCTATTAAGTAAATAAATAATGTTTTCAGCGTTTGGCATTGATTATGTTTCACAGACTGGCGAGCATGCTTTATGTATTGTTTTCTTTTGTTCCTGTAGTTCCCTTTGGTAGTGTTAATATATTAACCCCACCTAAATTATCTCAAATTTTCTGCTTTGAGGATTTTTGAAGAAAGCAAAGCTTTGGTTGGTGAAGGGCCGATATATTAGAAACATTAGCAATTACAAATGAGAGTAAACGACTTTCGGGATTACATCACGATGGTCTATACTAAAATATGAATTTGTCAGACATTGTTTTTGTTCCCTCTCAAAATACTTTTGTTTTGAAACAACTTTTTTATTATAATGCACACAATTTTTTTCCTTGAGAAAGCCAATTGCTTTCAACATTTAAAAAATGCAGATTTTCTTTTTTTTTTTGGAAACCAGAAAAAAAAAAGAAAATATCAAAGTTTGTATCTTTGTTGATAGAATTGAATGATTTGACCAATTCTTGTCAAGCTGTTTTGCAATTTAAGAATACTTTTATATTGAGTGGTCAACTCAGGTGTGAAGTCGCTGAAGCGAAAGTCATCGACTCCACTTCTAATATCCGAGCCAACAAGGCTGGAGGGGTTTTGAGCGAGTATTTTAAGTTTATGTTCACGTTCGTTTCTAGAAAAAATGATATATTCTTTTGTTAACAAATTATTTAATTGTTGATATTCCTGTTGCAACACGGTCAAGCCACTTTGAATGCGAGGTAACAACTTGGCATTTTTGCACAGGCTTGTGCAAATGTGTCGCAAACAAAAGTTTGCATGAATTGTTTGCCTTCGGCGCTCTGGCGCCAGAGATCCAGCCATCCTTGCACTTTGCGTTCGAGCAGTTCAATTTGTAGTTCAGGTTCAGGGATATCCCAAACGCCGAAAGGAGCTTGCATAGGATGTTTCGTTTTGTAGTAGTTGTCAAGGAGATCAAAGATACCAGCAGGATCAGTGGCGTGAGGACGTTGATAGGCATTGAATCTGACAGGTAACATGTGTTGTTTAAAGTCGGCACTATTTTTGCGTCGTGTGGATGCAGAATGACGATTAATATAGCGACGAGAATTGTTGCGTTTCAAATCGTGTTCAGTGCCAAGACTGGTGGATATGCCAAGCGTATGCAGAACAAGCTTAAGTTCATATTCGTCCAAATGGGTTGGTTTGATGAGTTCCCTTTTCAAGGCCTCGACATACATCAAGCCACGATACTTTGCGTCAAATATAGGCTGAATGCCGTCGCGAGTCAATTTCCTCAAACGCTTCTTGGGCTCTTCATCAATGGTTTCATTCAAAAATTTTAAGCCATCCAAGCGCGACAATGGGGTCATATTTTCCTTGGCTGTAATTTTTTCCCAAATCTGTTTCTTTACATTGGCTCGCTTGCCAAGTAGCTCATTTTCTTTTTGCTCCTTTTCATTGGCTTCCACAATCTCCTGCCATTGCGGCAACTTCTTCACCGTGTCCAACAGTCGATACAAGTGCTGCTCCTCGTTGCGCTTCGCATTGGTCTGCTTGTCCGTGTTGGCAAGCAGCGTCATGTCGTTCGACAATTCGCCATTTGCATACTGCTGCAGCGACGACTCGAACTGATAGTTCCAATTCTTCTCGTCCCAATTGTAATACTTTACGATAAAGTGCTTCAAAAATCTTCCTTCTTCCACCACATTTCTCCCTCTTTCGCGTTTGCGCACGACCAGTCCTGCGGGTTTTTGCGATCATTCATCAATCGCAAGCTCTTCAGCGTCGGTGGCATTAGTGTGTACCACAGCTCGTAATACGGGTTCACAAATTGCAATGTCTGCGTGTCGTCGGAAAAGTTTAGCGGAAACAATGGGTCGCTTTCCGCGTTGCGTGAGGGGTTGGTTCCCGCGTTGCCTTTTGTTCGTTGGTCTTGTCCGATCCAAGAAAAATGTCTATCGGCTAATGGGTATCGAGTCCTTTTTTTTTTTTTTTTTCAATTTTAAAAAAAAAATAAATTTTTAGGGCCCTTTTTTTTTAATAAAATAAAAAAACAACTTACCATTCCACAGAGATGTTCAATTGCTCCATTTGCCATTGTATCCATGGGTTGATTTGCCCATGCTGGTACAGGATTCTTTGCTTGCAGATCCACTTGAACACGGCGGTGTCCAGAGTGTCCCAGTCCTCTTTTTTGATGCTCTTGCGCGGAAAGTCGGGATGTCCGCCGTCGTGGTCAATGTACTTCTTTAGCTTCGACAGATTCAATGCGTCTTCATATGCAATTTGAAACTTTTTTGCAAATTGTACCAATTGCAATCGCAGTACTTCATCCGACTTATTTTTCTCTTCGATGTCCTTCTCCTCAATTTCGTCCGTTTCATCGGGGTATGCCATTATGTCAATCCTGGAAACAGGCTCGTCTTTCACTGGCGTTTGCGTGTACTTTGCATACAATGGGTCCACTTTCGTTGTTTGACTGGTCGCAAAGGCCCGAACACAGGAGCCGGTCTCGGCAAACAGTGAACGTGTGTACAAAAAAACACGACAACGAAGATCTTTACTCAAAAAACGAAAAGGATGAGCCATTAATTAATCGATTTTTCTGAGTAAAAAAAAAACGCCCTTTGGCGTTCTGGTAGCTACAAAACGTAATGAAGAGAAAATTGGAATAATTTAGTACAGAAGTTAACAATTTGAAAAAAAAATAATAAACAGCTGCAGTTATTTCAGTATTAAAAAAATATATAGTTTTTTTGGTCAGGATTTAAGTAAACTTGAGAGAAGGCTTTTATTGCAAGACATATTTTGTAATGTCCTTTGAGCCAACTTCGAATGAGGGAGAAGAAGAGGAAGAAAAAGTAGCCTCTCCCACGACATATGCGAATATTCAAAGCTTACTTCATCGCTCAAACCTCAGCGAAACAGAAAAGTCTGCAATAATGGAAACGTTCCTGCAACTGCAGAAAAAGACTGTTGACAAAGTGGTGATATCGACGGAGGAAAATAATAGCATCCAACGCTTAGAAGAAGTGATGGAGCAAGTGAAAAAAAAAGAGAGTGAAATCAAGAAATTGACAGAAAAGATAACGCAAGGAGGTGACCAATGCAAAAGGACAGTAGACAAAAGAATGGACCAATTGATACAAATGATTCAAATGAAACGACGCGAGTTAATGACAAGTGTCGACAAAATTGTAGCGCAACAAATGCACACAATACAAACGCACGTCCATTCGATTAAACAGCTTTATGCACAATTGAAATTAGTTTTGCTTTTTTTATTTTTTTTTGGTGTGTATAAAAGTATTTTCATCATCGACAGAGAAAAGGGACTCCATCTTCCTCAAAAAAAAAAAAAAA
>ASPP01020593.1:0-11914 GCA_000512085.1 Reticulomyxa filosa
TTGATGTATTTATTGTTATTTTCCAAAAATACGACATGTCGCACCAAACATCCTTGTCGAAACAGGTCTTTTTTAAATGTTCTGCTTGTTTGTATGAATGTTGCAAATTGTAGAGTACTCTCTCTCTCTCTGCTCACTCTCTATCTTTGCCTCTGTCTCTCCACAACACTTTCTTTTATTACTATTATAATTATCTTCATTGGAGGGGGGGGGTGGGGGGTGGGAATGACATTCGCAGCATCATATCGTGCTTTCTGAATCAATATGAACTACTGGATCCCGACAGTCAACGAAGAGTGACTGTAATGTCAATTCTCGATAATATCTTTGATATGCTGGTGAAGCAATGCCCTGAAGTGCTATCGAAACAATTGCAAATTTATGACAAACAAACGCAACAGTATAAATACATAAGTGCAGGTGATGGCAATGCGATTACTGTGGAGCCAAGGAGAAGAGACAGAGACAGAGACAGGGATAGGGATAGAGATCGAGATCGAGATCGAGATCGAGATAGAGGGCGAGAACATGCGTGGGACGAAGGAGAATCCAATCCAATGTTGTCGCATTCCGTATTTGGACAGCACAATTCAGCAGATAGGTGGGGTCCTCGGGAGCATCGACGCACTCTGTCGACCTTAACTTTTGATTGGGATTTCATTTCTCTGGAAAGTCGTCCGGAATGGGGTTTCGATCCTGAAGATAAAAATAAAGATCAAAGTGCCAACACAAATAAGGATGTATCAAACATTAATAATGACCTATTTTCACTCATTGGTTTGTTTTTGTCTCCTTGTCAAACCTTTGTTTATTTTTAGTCCTTTCAAAAATTAGGCGACTTTGCAAGTTAATTTTACAATAAATGACAGACGACGTGGAGGACACTGGGGTAATGAGTTCGAATGATCATAGACACACTCACAAAGAGTCGACCGAACACAAATGGTCGAAATCAAACAAAGAGAGAAAATTCAAATACGTGCCAATGGAAGACAGACAAGGGAATATCACAATGTCTGATGAAAAAAAAAAAGAAGAAAAGACTCGATCTTCTTGTAAGTCACTTGGGTGGTTCAAATCATTCATATTGCAGGATTTGATGACCGACATAACACAATATCAATTTGTTTTGTTGGGACAATTGGAATATCATACTAACACGCCAGCTGCTCTTATTTCTTCTACTTATGTGGATACTTTGAAACACTGTTGTAATTTTTTATTGCATTTCACTTCTCTTCTCATTCAACAGTTTGGGACATTTTTTTTTTAAAAAAAAATCTTATGTGCATTATATGCATATGTATGTATATGTATTGTATGCTCTTGCATGTAGAAACGCATATGAGGCAGTCAATTTATTGTTCAGCAAGAAAATGATTGAAGGCGTTTTAAGAGTACTGTTTTCAATGTATTATCAATGGCTCATGTATTGCAATTGTTTGTCCAGCAATAATGAACTTAGTGCATTTGATAGTGAAAAGAAAGAAAACGAAAGTAAACATGACAGTTTCGGTGCGGAAGAAAAAAGACTTTTTCCTGAACCAACAGAAGTTGAGCTTGGATCTTTTGCAACACAAAAACAAACGTACTTTGTGCATGTATGAATATATCTATGTACGTGTGTGATTTTTTTCTCCTTCCTCCCCCTCTTTTTAATGGCAATGTTTGCATTTATTGAAATGACGGGACTGCAAAAAAAAAAAAAAAAAATACGAATTAGATAAGTCCGACCGAAGTCACGTTTCGTTATGCCAACTCAATGATGACCTGTCTACGGATGGTAGATTTGCTGTTGGAAGTTTGCCAAACGAAACAAAATGAATCACTCACATCCGGGCTATTGCAATCATTGCTGACGAAACCAGTACAAATGGACCCGCGCAACCCAATGTTTGCAAATAAGTGTCATTGTTTGTGCGAATTAATTACATTGTTTCACACCCACGCTATTCCACTATTGTCAATCCCACACGACGAAAAACGCGAAATCGCGGATGTCGTGCATCTCGTGTTATCGATTGGATCACGAATCATCACTTTGAGCGATATTGCCATTGCCTCCTCCGCGGTTATCATTGAAGATAATGATCAAAAGGATCCAGTGCAAGAGTCTTCGATTCACGACAAGATACATGTTTCGTCTTTCTCATTACATTCACATACATACATATACATATATATATGTATATAAATATATAATATGTATGTAATTGCATACACTGTTCTGTTCTGCGATACTTGGAATGTTGGATAAGGGGTGCGTGTATGCGATGATTCGGATATCTTGCTTGCACGGCAACATAAGTTTGAATCCAAATGTGCGAATTGATACGCTTAATCATTTGTATGAGTGCCTTCGTATTACCACGGTTGACACCAATTGGAAATGGGATTATGACAAATTGGCAAATTACAATTCAAGCATGGTCGGCTGTATTGCCAGTCTTTTCGACAAAAAAATTGAAGTCAAAAATATTTACATTCATTCGCAGTGGTTGACTATGGCATTGCAGATTACAATTCAATGGATTGCCATTTTGAAACCAGCACCCATCATGTAAAACCATAACAATAACAATAACAATAACAATAACAATGACAATAACAATCATTATAATGACAACGTCCTTTGATATCTAATCCAAATAACATTACATAATTCAAATAAAATAAATAAATAGATTGGACGAATTCCGCAACATGTTGATACTGTACGGCTTTCTGGCGACATTGAAACGAATCGAAAAATATGGAATTCACAAAAATTACAAATATGCCAAAACGTACACCAACTTTATGCAGAAATTGAAGGGCGGCAAAGAAAAACATGAGCACACGCCAGACGATGGCATAAAGACAGACGACAAAGGGAAGCAACCCTACCGTCTCTCGTTTTCCAATGACCTCGCTTTGAATCCTGTTTCGCGACGGACGTTCCAGCCCGCTAGGTTCTCCCATCAAGGGAATATCAGACCTCGTTCAAGGTGGGCAATTGGTCCAGAACACATGCCCAAAAGAAGCGAATCCGAAATTGCAGAACAAAAGTGGGTGGAAAAAATCATCACTTTGATTCTCGAATTGAAAGAAGAATTAAAGAGGAAAAAGATTAATACCAATGAGCCAATAGAAATTGATAGTGATGTCGACAATGAATTGTCGGAGCAGTCGTCTGCAGAGAGCGTTAATAACCCGGATGATAAACCAATCAGTTTGGATTTATTCTCTTTCTGTACGTACGTATACATATATGTACAACCAAATTTTGTTTATTTCTTTTATAAATGCAATGCTTAGCTCCGGAGGAAGTAAAATATTTGGACGAACTTTTGAAAAGCTTTTGTTCAGGCAATGACAAAAAACATGGTGATACGTCATCGCATTTGAAACGATTGACACATTTGTTGCGACGGTGTGTAATCGAAGATGACCTGTTGTCGTCAAAAATCAAAGATAATCAAGATCCTCAATTTCAACAATTATTTATATCTGTAAGTGAAAATGAAGCCACAACGACACAGTTTCGATATTGGAACGATTTGCCGGCGAGTGTTCATCGCATTCTATCGAATCAAGAAAGGGACCTGGCTTTGCATTTGAAGATTTTAATTGTGATGAAGTTTTTATTGGCTGGTACGTCATCACGAAATATCAATTTCAAAAATCCAAAATTGTTCGGGAGCTGTTGTTTTATTTGACCATACAGGCACTTAATTCATTCAACCAAAAAAAATTTTTGTAAATACAAAAAGAAGAGATTGCAATTAAATCAGGATATCAATAAATTCTGTTTGTTAAAATGGGTTTGGTTTAGGAAGAAGAAAAAGGTGATATGAGATCCCTTTATCTCGGCATGGATTTGATGCGCGATCGTCAGCGATTGTTTGGTTTAATCTTTTTTAGTGATTTCTTTGAAAAGCATTGCCAACAGAATGATCAATGGTCACAAACCGAACATTCAAATATGTGGCGTGTCAAGTCGATTGAAGATTGGTTCCAATTGCACGTCTGCACTCCGAGCATGTGGCTCACCGTTCAACAATTGTACCAAAAGTACAAACCAGCAATGAAAACAATTGGAAGCGATGCCATGGCCAAAGTCGTGAAAATGCTATTGAATTTGCTTAATATGGACATGTTCCCGATCATTTCTGTCAGAACAAGTTATCTTCATATCGCAATATCAATGATATTATTTTGTGTGCGTAGTTTGTATCAACTTGTTGATAGCTCTATTTTTTTTAAATGTTTAATAAAGAACCCAAAGATGCGACGACTCACGCAGAACACGAGGATTTCTTCTCCGGGTTTCGAATGGATCCCACAACGAGAGGCAGAAGCGAAGGAGTGAACTTTGTTTCGTCAAAATCGTCGGGCAAAACAAAGGAAGAGACACTGCAAGCAGAATCGAATGATAACATCGTCCAGCAATTAGAGTTGTTGTCGAAACATTTGATATCATTGGGACTAGAGCACAAACAGGACCGATGTGTGGTGTCGTTGTGTCTCCGAGAGAAGTATGAACGATACCAAGCCCAAATGCGACAATACCAAGAATTCCAGCGTAGACAAAAGGCATCATCTCCGACCGGAAACGACCCTGACAAAGCCGATTCAAAAACAGGCAAGTCATCAACGAGATCCAGTGGTCGCGCTTTTCGTGCAAGACTAGTGCAGGTTCCATCCAAGTTAAGAGAAATTCCTTCCAACTGTGATATCTGTCTGTAACTATTGAAAAAAGGAAATTCTTTTTTTTGATTTTTCCTCCTCTATTTCTTTTCTAACGAAATAATATTTTTTTAAAAAAATAGTCGATTTGCGGGACTTGAACATGACGAAATCCTAAACCGATTTGCAGCTCCAACGGAAGCAGAAAGCAGTGAATCATCGCCCTCGCATGGGTATGATAGTAGAGGGTCATTTGGAGGCTACGACGAAGATATGCCTTCCGCGCCGCTGCCACATCAACGCTGGAATGTGAAGTTGCCCGCGCTGCGGACCGTTGGCGATTTGTGCGACATATTTTTGGAGCGATACACCAATTTACGACAAATTGTACACACCAATCCTATGGATGTGCTTAAGGAAATTCACAAGCTATTTGAAACCACTACGACGTCTACGGACAATGCCGACATTCACTCTCTTCCTAACGAACCCCCACTGAAAAAGAGGAAACACACTTCCGAGGACGAGCTGCTGCAAATTCAAAGCAATCGAATAGTAAAGGAAACAGGTACTATTTTGTTTGATAAAGGGGAGGAAGAGGATGTTATAACACTTTGATTTTTTAAATTTTTAATTTTATTTTGTTTCGTTTCGATTTAAAAATGAAAGAGCCATTCAAGGGTAACGAAGACTATCAAGAAGTGCAAGACCTTACCATTGAATCACAAGATACAGCTAAAGCGACCAGTACAAGAATGCCTCCGGCCATCGAGAAACCAGTGTACAATAAAACGAAAGAGTTTGATTTGCTGTGGGGAGGCGACCAATTGATAATGAATTGCGACAATACACATATGGCCCATCACTTATCGAATGCTCGTTTCCTGTCCCTTTGAAAATGGAAGACCATTTGTCCGCATCTGCGCAGTCCATTCGAGCCGCTCAATTGTTACAAGTGAGACAAAACAAAATTATTTAAGTGCAGTTATTTGTTTCTTTTTTTTTTTTTTTTTTGTTGTTGTTCGTTTGTTTGTTTGTCTGTTTTTGTTTTTGCGATTTTATTTGTTGCACAATAAATATTCGAAAAGTACGCGCCATTGCAAACAACATTTGTTTGTTTGTTTGGTTGATTGGTTGATCGAATGTAAATGTAACATGGTAGAATGGGCTGGAGTTGGTGGTGACTTTCAATGGCGTGGAACTCCCCAAATACTTGACACTGTTGGAAGTGCTGATGATTTTGGAATACGGTCATTTGTTTTATGAAAAAAATAAAGAGACAAACAACACTTTCGTGTCCACGTGGTCGGGCACATGGATGTGGCAAAAATATCTAGACGACCTCTTCTCCAAACCTAAGCATGGTTTGGAAGGACGCCACGTTGTTCATCAACCCAAGTATTTATTTATTTCTTCCATATATGTATGGATATGGTAACTAAAATAGCAATGGCACTTTTTTTTTTTTTTGCAAATTGAAAAGGTTTCAACTCTATTATCGTTGGAGACAATCGCAACGAGGATCAAACACATTGACGGACTCAAAGCCAACGAGTGCATCAAATTGTGCGGAAAAAGCAAACGGCCACCAAATCTTCAATCTAAGCAAGAGTCGTGCGTTGGACGGCTTCTCTCGCGTTCAAATGAAGCGTCGGGCGAATGTGGCGGAATCCAAGCAGATATTGGAGCAAAGAGCAAATGAAAAAGAGATGAAAGACTTGGAAAGACAAGACACCGACGACGTGGACATTATTTTGACTTCATCGAAAGACCACAGCCGAACTCGCAGTCGAAGTCACAATCAAAGTCGAAATCGGAGTCGAAGCAAAAGTAGTGGTCATGTTACCACAAGTGACAACTATGAACACGAACGAAAAACAAATGAGCCTTTGTATTATTCGCAAAGATCTTTTTCACCTTCCTTCACTCCTATCGAACATGCGAGCACAGACACATTTTCGCCGTGGCGTGTCGACTCTGTTCATGCGGCCATGACAGGCGTGAAACGCAATTACAGAGAAATGATTTCGGACAAAGATATATATGACCATATCCATCAGTTAAAAAAAAAGACTTACAGACAGTTGGACATCCTTGCGCACATATCGCCATCGCTTAGACGATGCACAAAGTGGTGCTCTATTAAGAGCGAAAAGTGCAAGTCTGCTTTCCCACAGAGGGAGGACACAGGCTTTGAGGATGAATACAAGACGCTCAGAACAAATGCAGAAGCAGAGGCAGAGGCAGAAGCAGAAGCAGAGGCGACGATGCCCATCTATAAAAAAGATAAGCATACGCAACATGTGCTGAAGCTGTTGAAATGGATTCATTTGTTCAATGAGGAGTGGTATACGTTATTTGAGTTTGACGCTAATGTCAAAATGGACGATACGTTAAGTGAGGAGGAAAAAAAAATGTGGATAATTTTATAATGATATGTATACGTGCATGTATATATGTGCGGACCTGTGTGTGTGTGTGGAAAGGATGAATGTAGAGCAGATATCATTGATGAAGTTTCCAAAAATGCATTTATTTGAAGAGAAAAGTGCAGAAGTGTTTTATGATACGCAGTTGATTTCTCGGGTGCAAATGCAACTGCAAGAACCAATTCCGGTGCTATCTGGCTATGTGTTTGGCAACAGTAGCAAGATTAGTCCGAGCGTTTCGAATGAACATTGGTGTGCATCGCTGTTGTGCGAATATTCGTTTTTGTTTCCTTTGAAGATAAGACAACTGTCAATTGATTTAAATACCGGATTCAATGGAGCGAAGCAGTGCTATGCCAACCTATTGGAATACTTGGGAATGAATGGAAGAGGGATATTGGGTCCACCACGAGGATTGCAACGTATGTTTTGTCTACACTGATCCCCACACAAAACATCAAAATTTGTCGAACATTGTATATAACATAAACGAAACGAATGAATAAATCATACAAACCACAAAAAGGTACGACGAGCAGCGCATCACTAATTGACATGCACCAGACGCAACACAGTATCAGTGAATTTGACCCAGAGCTGGAAAATGTCTTGCTAGGTAGGCCTGGAGTGAAATCAATTGCCGTTCCGAGGGATAATTGTTTGGAATATGCCGTGCAATTGTTTATGAACTTGAAGAGATTGTCGCCCCATTTGCGTGAGTTGCATCAACCTGGATCTTCGTTTTCATTTCGCAATACATCAGAAAAAAAGCGAAGAGAGGGATTGTTGGTGGTTCCGGCATTGTTCCGAAAGGACCAATATGGAGATGATATGGGGGACGAGTTAATTCGATTTATTTGCAATACACATTGAAATAAAAACAAATAAATAAATGAATGAATGAATAAATAAACAAACATCAGACATCCTCGGTCCGTCACACAAGGTGTGAGCGATCAACATTACGACTTCGATGCGTTTACATCTTATTTTCGTGACAGTCAGTTGCGAATTCAATTTGAAGGTGACGACGGAGTTGGAACTGGGCCAACCATGGAATTTTTCACGATTACGGCGAATGAATTAAGCCGATGTGATTTTCAATTATGGCTCGACAATGACACACACAATACTAGTCACAGGGAAGATATGTTGGCGATAATTGACGATGTGGTTACTAAGAGCAATCGATCGCATGGACCGAAGAAATCTCAGTCGGGAAGGAAGAGCAGGTTCGATGTTGGTCCAGATTCGGCAGATAAAGCCAAAGAGATCAATAACGATTATGAATTGGTTGTATTTGGATTGCTGCGATGTGAGGAATGCACGTTGCTCCAAGAGTGTCTGACCTGTCCTACACATCCAACTCAACTGCTCACAATGTATACTTGTGTCAATGACCAGAAAGATAAAGTGAGGCCATATGTTTATTTGTGTTGATATATATATCTTTATGCCACGGTTGTATTTCATTTCACACATTAACAAAATGGACAATTAAAACATTTGTTGTTTGTCGCATCACTCAAGGCTAGAGTCATTGGTATTCATGATGCCAGTCAAGGATTTCATTGTCCACATCCAAGTGGATGCAATTTCGTTTATAATTACTCCAAAAAAAGTATGCTTTGCTTATGTATTTTTTTTTTCATATACTTCTCTCTCTTTCTTTGTGTTTGAAGCGTCCTTTTTTTTCCGTCGCACAGATTGCGCATTTTGCGGCCATATATTGCAGCAATGGGTCCTGCCAACGCCCCGTGGAGCGCTACTTCGTGCAACGAATAGTTTCCCGTTTGACAAAGTTAGCTGTTTGCCCCATTGCATTTTGCAATGCCGTTGCTGCCACACAATGAATTTTTCAGTGGTGAATTCCGCCAATGACTCGACGATGCGCTCTGCTGTAAACAGTGGGCAAGCGCAATGCGAATTTGTTTTGTATTGTCATGGTGGATTCTACAATGGAAATGGCGACTATTTGCCCAATCAAGTGATTCGAAGAGAAATCTTTTCTCCCTTTCATGCTCTGCCATGGTATACTGTCTTTTCCATACGTCTTGTCCGTTTTGTTCACAATGTCTTGTACCAACTAAACTGACTCTTTTTTTTTTTTTTTGTAATATGTATGTGATGTGTTGTGTTGTATATGTGCATATTTTGATTGTTGTTGCATAGCTGTAGCAGTGATGATGTCCAAATTGTGCCTGTATTGCTGACATCTCAATTCATGAATCAACTCAAAACTTTGGCGGCAGTTTTCTATCATTTATGTGTTTATTTATTTTGAAATAGTGCATATATACTTTTGGATGGTGTGTTTGCATTTGTATTTTTGCGAATGGGACCAAGTCCTTGCCGACCACAAATATTCGCAATTATCAAGAGTTGTTGGCATTAACAAGCGCTCGCACGCGTATGGATCGAGAGAAAATGACGCATTTGTCGTCCCACAACGAGATCGTGCCGTTCTTACACTCTTCTTTGTCGCAAAAAGATGCGATGGACTTAGATTGCAAATCGGAGCTGGAACATAAAGAAGAGCCAAAGCCAAGTCCAATGGAAATAGACGATGCCAAGGACGTGACCGGCAGCAAATACGTTCGAAGTGAGAGCATATACGTCCGTCCAATCGATAATGAGTTTGTGCCATTCAATAGTGTGTTGCAATGCGACGACGATTTTTACGAATTTTTGGGGAAACTCTCTGTGATGTCATTGACAGAAAATAAGCGATTGCATTTGCCAATGTCCCCCATTTTGTTTAAAAAATTGTTAAACACGACCTCGTGCAACAATGTGTGTCAAGCCTCTCAATTTGGATTTGAGGACTTGCTTTACATTCATCCAAATATTCATTATGTCTCGTTATTTTATCGTTTGTTGAAAATTGCCCAAAAAAAAAATCACTATGCAATGTATTGCGGCGCTGACAGCAACCGCGGAAGTCACAATGACACGAGTGAACACGTGCAACTGAGAGACTCGTTTCCTAATTATCAGGACAATTACTTGACAAAATGGTACGAAAAAGCAAATGCATGGATTGAATCGCTGTACTTGATGTGTGACACCCCGTTGCTTGGCCTTCCGTTGCGTGAATGCCGCAGTCAAGGCCTTTCCAATTTGAACTTGCAAAGTTTGGAGCCATACCTCCACGGAATTATTGAATTTTATTTTGGTTATGGAGTTGAAAAGCAAGTACGTATTCCCATCTTGTTTTTCATTTCTATATTGGAATACATAACGTTATCACATTGCCAAATACATATGAAGAAACACCTTTTTGCTTTGTGTACTGCTTTTTTGATAGATATCTTCAATCATTCACGGTATGAAAACACTCTGGTTGGCAAATTCCTTTGATCCGTGCTTTGTGCCATTTACTCACAAAGAAATGCATTTGATGGTAAATGGTGAACTGTTTAAGCCTTGGAACATCGATTATTTGCAAAAAAACGTACGCATTAGAAGTTCACAACTTTCCAGCGACGCATTACCGAATCAAAAAGATACACTGCTCAACAAAACCATACAACTTTTATTTGAAATTTTGTCGGAATTGAATCAATCCCAACAAAGCAAATTTATCCGCTTCCTGACCGCGTCACCTTCATTGCCAATTGGAGGATTAACTGCCTTGGATCCGCCATTTACAATAAGTGTTTCACAAATTAGTAGCAACAATAACACCAATGAAGCAAACATGGAATGGCCCAGCACCAGTACTTGTCAGCATACCCTAAGATTAACCCACATGTTCCAAAACAAAGAAATTTTAAAAGAGAAATTACTGAAAGCCATGGACATCTGCCAAACAGGGTTTTTCTTGTCATAATTGATATTGTTTTTGTTTGTTTTTTTTGGCGCTTTAAAAAAAATTAAAGTTTCATTAGTATTTTCCACGTTTGGGATACTGTCCCGTTTGCCAAAAAAAGTCTTTTTTGTTTTGTTAATTTAATCATAAAGACTACTGTTGGGCCAAACAAAAACTACCAATATAATGACATGTTTGTGATTCAAAAAAATCTTGACCCAAACCCAATTTGATACAAAATATTATGTTTAGAAATTGTGGTTAAGACAAACTTCTTGAAGATTGACTTGAAAATTCAAGATTTGATCATCAAAATAGATTAAGCAGTTACCAGAAAAATAAGAATTTTTATGACAATATTAAAATGAAACCTTGTGAAGGTCAACAATTTTCTATTTGAAAGTCAATAACAAGTACCAAAAAAAGTATTGGCAAATTTATATAATAAATTCATTCCAACAATGAACAAATAAGATTTAAAAGTAAAAGAACTGACACCAATTAAAAAAAATTAACTGTGCAGGACAAGGCCATACTGTCTTTGACAAGTTTCAAATGAACATTAGAATTCACTTCTCACAAACTTACTAACTATCTTTACTTACTTTGTGACTTTCTGCTTCGTTTCTTTTTCTCTTTAATTTAAAAAAAATTGGGACAAATTAGATTTCGATGACAAGTCGAAATATGTCAGTGTAAAAATTGGCGAGACAAAGACAGGGGATTGCCAACCAATATGGGGAATGTCAGTGCAAGAGCATATCAAAAACATGAGAATTACACGTGCTTTCACGATCTCCCTTTGTCGTCGTTCGAATTAGAATTTCGAGACAAGTGTCCATCAATCATCGTCTTAAATGTTCAAATTAAACATATTAATATATACATATATGTATATAAATACTTGGAAGCAATAATAATTTGCTATTAATTACTAATTATTAGCGTATTTAATTTAAATAAATTTCAGATTAAATATACTTTAATTGCTTTGCATCAAAGCCAG
>ASPP01020636.1:0-15269 GCA_000512085.1 Reticulomyxa filosa
AAATAAAAACAACAGAGACAATACACAAAACAAACAAATCCACACACCCCATTAAATCAGGACCAAGTGTACTTTTTATTCAAACCCTCAGTACTTAATTTGTTAGGTTCCGGACGAGTTTATTTGTTTGTTTGTTTATATTATATTTATTTGTTTTGTTTTAACATTGTCAATTGCCTTTATTTACAGAGTTTTACGCAACAAGCAATTGTCAAATTGTTATAGCCGATTTTACTTTTTTTCTCACAAAATTGTAATCTCTTCTCTCTTTTTGCCCTTACTTTTTCCCTCCCCCCCCCCCCCCTTTTGTTCGAAATGTCAATGGAAACAATACAAAGGAAAAGTCCCCTTTTTTCTTTTTAAAACAAAAAAAAACTACTCTCATCCATCATCAAAAAAAAAAAAAAAAAAAAAAAAAATCAAAAAAAATCAGCACAAGATTGTAATACCTCTATCAATGTCAGCTCCACGAGCAATTAAAGTTTCCAAAGCTGAATAATTTTCACGCAGCATGGCAATATGAGCTGCGGTGACATTATCTTCTGCCGTCGCCTATGTGTATGTGTATGTGTGGATTGTGTTTCTATTTGCATCATTGTACATACGAGGACAGGGGACACTATATTTATTAAAAAAAAAAAAAAAAAACGGGGGAACAGTACATGTACATATACATATATATACATATACATATATATATATATATTTAAAAAATTCTATCACTATCTCTGACTATGACCAAACTTCAATGTTCGCATAGCAATCCAACAGAACTTGGATGCAATTTTTACGATCGTAATAAGCAGCCGCGATCAAAGGAGTAAAACCGTCGAGACGCCGCTTTAGCTCGGTGTCGCATCCCTGATGGGTCAAGTACTGGACGATGTGGGCATAACCCCATCCGCTTGCGTGATGCAGGGCCGTGCTTCCACAGTTGTCGCACGTGTCAAAGCGTACGTGGTAGCGCTCCACTAACAGTCGAACGACGCTCATATGTCCATTGCGGGAACTCAGGATCAGACATGTTGCCCCCGTGCCCGCTTGTAGCTGTACAACCAAATGCAAAGTTATCACACTATTGTTCCTGACTCATGTGTATATACGTTTGATATGTATATGCATAGATATGTATATGTACATGCATATACATATCTAACGTATACAGTTACCTCCGGGTCAATTGCATATTCATCGATAAGCAATTGTACTACGTCACTATGTCCTCGATAGGCCGCCAAATGAATGCTATGAGCATACTGACTGGTTAAAACATTTATATCGAAACCTACGTCCAAAAGGTACCGTACCATCCGAGCATGTCCTCGGTCAGACGCTTCGTGGAGTGGAGATGGGTATGATCCCAAGTCGCGCTCGTATAACTTGTATGCCTCCCGAATCAACTCCATCCCATAAAAATTAATAATCTCTTTCATGTCTTCCACTTGATTTTGCCGAGCTTGCATTTGAATTATCTCCAACACGTCAAAAGAGGGCAGAGGAGGAAAGACTGAATCCCCCTTTGCATGCTCAGATACTGCTTCATAGTCGCATGATAGGGCTGCAGAAGTTGTTTCAACACTAATCGATTCAGTCATGATTTATCAGTTGCTGGCTAAATATTTATTGATCAAAACATTAAATTCTCATAGAGTTTTTTAACAGTAAAACCCACTAGAAAACACCGACTTTTCGACAACGTTTAGATCTACTGAGTTGATGGCTATCGATACAAGGCAATTTCTTACTGCAACATAGTATCCTAGTTAATCATCCACTTTTTTAGATTAATTGGGTCATCGTAATAATCATATCGTTTTAAATAATTCATTGTTCACACGTATCATTGGACATTTGATTGTTCAAAAACTTTTTCTTTTCATACATCAAATGGGAAAAAAAGAAAAACTAAAATTAAAATAGATGAAAAAAATCAGTAACAGAAAAGGGGGTGCTAAAAAAAGGGTTGTTCCATTTTTTTATTTTTTATCTGTAATCATGTCACTAATTCAATGTCTTCAATACTTAGTGCAAAAAGTTTTTAATTCCCGGATTGCCAGAGAAGCAATCTTCACAACAGTAGTTGAAAAGTGTGAAAATGACGATAATGTATTTTTATTTTTTAAACAATTTTCAATTTATAATATTATTTTTTTGTGACTTTCTTTTCGTTAAATAAAGATAAATAACAACAAAATATTTACTTATCGAGACATTTTCTCTAGTAATAATGAAAAATCTTTGAACAAAAATGCTGAACGTTTGTGTTGATATCTGTTAATTATTTATCATATTTGTTTGCTTGTTTGTCGCAATAAATCATGTGTTAACGTTTTCCTGTCAGGTAACAAACTTTAAAATTTCTTCTTTTGGAAGAAAATTTACTAATATTATTTTTGGGTGGCTGATATGATTTCTCTTTGTGGAAATAAAACAAATTGGATGTGGTTTTGAACAATGTGAACCTGTTATGAGAATGTTTGTACAATCCATTGTTTAATTCAGATAGAAGAAATAACATATGCAAAAAAAATCTTGAAGATGTAATTTGTTGAGAATTTGAAACTATAAGATGTGTTTTAGTTGCGGATTATTATTATCGGATGATTTTTCAAGGTATGGTCATATTAATGTAAGGATCATATCATGCTTTTACACAAACCTCACGAAATCACTCAAAAGACTTTTTGTGTTCCATATTCAATGCAAGATATTACTTTATAAAATGACTCTATTTGATTACCTTTTGTCCAATTAAAGAAATGATAAAAAAATGGTGTGTTCTTGTTGTCGACAAAATAGGAGTATGGAGTTAATGGATCGTAATTTATTGTTCAGTGGACTGTCTAAACTATCTTTTTCTTTATTTCAAAGAACAAGGATAACATACGCTATCTTCGTCTTGCATATTCTTCTAATCAATGAGTTTTGGTTTCTTTGATTGTAATAATTGATATTTTTGAATATCACTTAGAGATCATACAACATCATTGTCTTCTTCTTTATCTCTCGAAAACAATTTTGAAGCCACTAAACAAGTAATTTATTTTAATCACTTGCGTTCAAATGATTTATTTACTATTTATGTCTAGCAAACGGTACCATTTAATCACTTTCAATATTTCGTAGTCCACATGAATTCTTTTGCCATTCGAATGTTAAAATACTTTGAGGAACTTGTGTGCTGTTCACTATTTGCAACTTCAACACACGAGTCCATTTTTCATCTTTTTCAAATTTTTCTTCGACCTCGTTGACAAGTTGTAGAGTGCAATACTCAAAGCTTTGTAACGCCTAGTGAGCCAAGAAACGTTGCGTCCCGTAAAAAATCATAAACATACACCTGAAAAGGCGTTAAATACAAAAAAAAGCAAATTGCAATTCTATCGCAATTTACGTCAGCAAAACTAAACACTTAAGTGACTAAAAACTGGTTCCATTTTTTATTTGTCTTCTTTTTTTGTCTTTTCGTAATTTCAAAGCCTGTTACACTTCAAGAGTAGAGGCAGGTCAGTAAGTAAAGTATTGTAGCTAAACGTTGCGAAAGTCAGCTAAGAAAAACCAATAACTTATTCGTGAAATAAAATACATTTCGTCATCAATTTTATGAAATAGTATTGTTAGTGAGAAATATTTTTTCATTGCCAAGGATTTAATCCAATTTCAAAAAATATTGAAGTCAACATGACATTTGGTTTGAAATTAAATGTTCAACTTTGGAAGTAAGTCGATGTTAAGTCCCTTTTTCATTTTCTCTTCTATCTTTTGAATAGCATTTGTATTTTTTGGGTAATTTTGTTGTTATATTTTTTAAATTTGTTGCGCACTGAAAGTTAGAGTCTGTAAAGACTTGGATTAATATTTAACTAGCAAAAAAACGTTGACTATTTTATGCACAGTCTCTAACAAGCATTATCTATCATAAATTCTTGTTGAAACGAACAGCAATCTCGAATAGTAACGTTTCTGTTTAGTTGATGAAACAACAAAGACAATCATTTTTTGATAGTATATTCACAACACCAACACACTTCAATGCAGACAAAGTCAAACAAACAAATAAATATCATTTTTTAATTTATTACCAATTGACGACAAAAAAAGATATAACCAAAATGATAGCTCTTTTCAACTGCCTTTATACAAATGGTTTCTCTGGCAACATGTGAATTAAAAAAAATTTTACCTTGGCTTTGAAAATAGGCAACCAGAGAAATGATGCCAGATAAAAAAATAAAAAATCTGAAACTAGGCCCTTTTTCATAAACTTTTCGATTCATCATAACTTTATTTTACTCATTATTAAATAAAAATGCTAAATCTAATTGTTGCTTGCAGTATAAACAAGTGTAAAAAGATTATTACTATTTAACAAAACAATCGTTTTGTTGCTACGTGCAGTTGATTTTTTTTATGGTTGGGACGCCCCAAAATTGAAATATCTTGATAATAATTTAGTGATTTAAAAAAAATAAGCAAAGCACATGGGGAACGCAACTGAAACTGCAAAGGAGAAATTGACACAAATAGGTTCAAACGTTAAAAGTTTTGTTTCTTCGCTTTGGGACGAGACTGACGAACAATCAAGCACAAAACATGATAACTTCAATGACTTTTATTCAAAGAATGTGCTGGTACAATTACCAGCACCAATGCCCCAATTCAAAGATCAGGTATTTTTTTTGTTTTTTTTGCATTTACATATTTGACAGTGTTTTTTTCATAAACTGAATATCAAAAGGGGAAATACTAACCTAAAATTGTTTTTCTTTATTGTTCATTTAGAGTCTGGAATGGGTACAACATACAATGCAAACTGATGAAGAGGGGATAGGATATCACATCTCCATTGGACCACTGAGATGACTAATTTTTACTACATTTACCTTCATTTTTAGTCTTTCTTTTAATTGTATTTGGGCTGATTGATTTGTGTCATTTCACATTGGTTTTTCTTTGAATTGACTCATTCAAAAGACAAAGAAAGTAAGACAAGAAAAATAAACTGAATGAATAATGCACTGTTCATCCCTGTTCTGCAAATTTATTTACACATTGGCAAGCTTTTCATGAATCGTCAATGGCATTTTCTATGTATAAATCTAATATAAAAACAAGTTGTTAATTAACTCTTTCCCTTTACGCTTTTATCTATTCGAACACTTGTTTGCTTTGATATTTTTTTAATGCTATCATTGCATGTAAGCACCCAAATATTCAAGACTTCACATACGTCAAAGTACAAATTTTTGTTTTCACACATGAATTAAAATGCTCCTTATAACTCGATTTCTAATATATTACACTGCAATTGGTACACGTAGTTTAATTACCCACTTGACCATAAAATTGCTTATCCTTTTTTGCTACATTTTTCACACTGGCTAACAAATGATATCGTATAAATTTTTACAGAATCTAGGTTGATTTTTATTTTGGACTGCAGCCCAATTTAAATGTTGCATACATCATAGTGACATAAAGTATAACATTTTAATCGCATATTTACAAAAATTTCGGCTATTCGCAACAAAAGTTTATATACTATTTTATAATAGGAAGATAACTGTGGGCAATCAATTACTTGTGTGATGTATTGTAGTTTTTTGAACCTTACAACAAGTGACAAGAGAATATTACAATAACATCTAAAGTTATAATTGATGAAATATTATGTTGGCTCAATATTTGCGTTCTTCTTTATCGGACCGAAAACTAATAAAGCAATAATATTATATTATGCAACATAATTTTTTCTTATTTATCGTTATTTAGTAACAAATATTAACAGAAATTTCTTCTTTGAAATATATGACATATCAAATTATAGTTTAGCACAAGTATTTCAAATGCAACCAGATTTAAATAAAATAATAAAAGAATTAAGAAATAAAATTAGTCGATTCTCAATGATTTGTAAATTTTAATGATGGCATTGACTTTGTGTTGGTGTTTTTTTGCCGTCATCCATAAAAAAATAAAAAATAAAATAAACAAGACTAAACAATTAAGTAAATATTATGCTTACATTTTCCAAATCAAAATTAAAACGAAGCAAAGCATTAACACGAAACGTGGCACTTTTCAAAAGTGTTCCTCGTTGATAAAAAGGTGTGTCTCTTGATCTCCAATCTACATATATTCTTTTTAAGATTATTAAACATGACGACTGTATATATTCTAAAGACTACGTTATATATAACAATGGTGATTTTGTTTGTCGTTTTTTGTGTTCCTTTGTTGGTGTGGCACGCTTACAAATTTCGTTCTGCGCACCGTTTTGAGTTTATTCATCGACGTAGACCTATACTAGTTTATTTTACATTTAGTTTGGGTTTGGCCAGCACCATTAGTTTTGATTTTTTTTTTTACGTTACTTCTGTATGGATGCAAAAACAAATGCACGTTCACTGTACAAAACAAAACAGTAATAGGATGTGGAGTATTTTATGTGTGGTTATTTGTAGATAACAATTTGTTATTTAATCATAACTTTTTGGTGACTGCTTATATTATCGCTTCACCTTTTTGGATAGCAATGATAAGATTTTATTTTGTGTGGTATGACAGCCGTTTAAATCAAGACCAAATTAAATTCCATTGGAAACAACAATTATTCTTAGGAAACGATATCATGCGACTCTTGCAAACAAACGATGACCTGCAAGTCCTATCGTCTCCAGTGTCTGAAACAAGCATCAGTGTGGCGAGCGCAAATGGAAGTGATAATGATATTACAAGTAAAGAGTGCAAGGCCATAATCCCAGAGAAATCAGAAACAGATTTGGAGCTCAAGCATCCATTGCCATATACAATAAAGTATCGTCATGTGATAGGTGACGCTCGCTGGATTATCGCTTTCTGGTTATTATTTTGTGTTGGTACCTGTTTTTTAGGAATGACTCAATTATGGGAGGGAAAAGAAGGTTTATTTTACTTTCTGGTGTTGTCAACAACTTTGGCATACGGTATCCCTGTGGTATTGTTGTCCCTACTTTTGCTCAAAATGTTGGAGCTGCACGATTCACTGGACATTATGCGTTTAGATGCCATTTATTTGTGTGTTGTGTACGTATATCGCGTATTCGTGTCCCCATACGCATTGCATGGAATAAAATTGGCAGTGATAATACACACACACACACACACACACACGCATACACACAAAATATCCTACAGCGGAAATGAAAAAAACTTTATTTGCTGCATTACCAGTACCGGTGTGTCTTTTGATAGCAACGCTTTTTTGTAACTACTCTGACGCTGTCTTTCCAATTTTAATCTGTGTTGGAGGAACAATTACTCAGGTGTATGTGACTTTAATTGCCTTGCGTCCAGCACATTTGTACCAAAGTTACTGTGATTTACATGTTTGCTCCAGATTCAAACGTGGTTTACGCTTTGGTTCAACTCTTGTCGTTGTTTACCTTAATTGGGACGATGAAATCATATCTTTGGAAAATATTTTGGCCCAACCAAAAACATTTGATATGTTCGCCTCGCATTTGGCTTCTGAACTTTCTTTGGAAAATTTATTTTTTTTGACAGAGTTGATGCAATTGAAGTATTTCTTGAGATGGCAACAGTTACAAATTTTCTCTATTTTTTACGTATACTTATTTATGCCAGAGGAGTAACAAGTTCAAAAACGCGAGGGGGAAAAAAAAAAAGGGAGATAAATGAAAAGTCATTGGGCTGGATACTGCAACTACCCCAAAAAGTTATTGAAGACAACTTGGACAGTCATTTGATCAAAAAAGGCACAATTTGCAAACAGAAAGTGTACAAGGTCGCATTTTTGATGTTTCATTATCTATATCAGCGCTATGTACAAACGAACTCCTTATCGCAAATTAACATTGCGAGTGAAGTTCGACAACCAATCCTCGACGCATTTGCTGAAAAACAGATATTTGTTTCGAATAACAGCGACCTTACAGATGCAAAACATACTATCTGTCGATTTATACAAGTAATGGACATCGCAGCAATTAATATCTACCGGTTGCTGGAAAACGATTCCCTTGTTCGATTTCTCAAATCTGAGCGATATCAACAGTATATCTCGTTGAAAGGCTCGTGATTGGTGGTGTTTTTTTCTTTTTTTTTTGTTTTTATAAATCGGTTTGTTTATTTCATTGTCCCTTTTGCTTATATTTTTATTGTTTGCTTTTTCTTTCGTCTTTTAAATATTTGGTTTCTTAATATTGCTTTAAAGCTGAACGTCTCGACAAAAATAACTTTTATTTTGATTATTATCTTAAGTGGAGTCTGAAAACAATCGACCCTACCCTTTACGGTAAACTTTTTTGAATTCATTAGTATTTATAGATGTTATTCAAAGTATTACTCTTCTAGTGAAAAATTTCAATTATTTCTATGTGCACGTAGGTTTTTCACAAAAATACCTCTCTTTATGTAATTCCACACTTGTGCCCAAAGTATATGCCAATCAAAATTGAAGTAATATAAATTACACATTCATTAGATTGCTGAATTCTCTTGGATGAATAAACAACATATATACAAAGCAATGCTTCTATTGTCGGCAGATCAAGTAAGAAGTATGTATAAACATTGCCACAGTAAGCCGAATTAAACAAAAACTTTTTATTCGATGGAATGAAAATTTTCCAAAAAAGAAAAATAGACGTCCGAGGAAAGTCAATTCAAGAAATGAAATGAAATTAGTGTGTTTGATTAAGTATGTTTCAGATTAGACAATTGAAAAAGATATAAATTGAAGTTCACAAAAATATACATTTCATTGGCCAAAAGTTTCATCTTTTCACTTTTATTTTCATTATTGTCAAAAATAACACTACATTCAAACACTTTTGACCGCTAGTGTAGATTTACATACATGTATTGACAAAAGTACTGACAAAATGGCAAATTATGAAGATAATCGATTTTCTAGTCAAAAATCGGCATTTTAAAAAATATATACGAATATTCAAGTGTTTCGAAATGAATTTAATTGTTTGGCAATTACAAACATTGTAATTATTTTCTACAACATTATTATTTTGCTTATCGATTTTTTATTTTTTTTTGTTTTTAGCTATTCTTTTTTTGTATTCCTTTTTCTTTAATTTTGAAAGGTTTTACCTTTTATTTTTACTATTTATTCTGTTTTTTGTTAGAATGTATCAGTTTATCATGATATTAATATTTTAACAACTGCATCTTTGTGTTATTACACTTTTTAATTGTTTTTGTTTTTGTATACGTTGTTTTAAAATTTATAGACTTTTTGAAAGATATTAAACTTTAAAGATACTCAATTACTTTAATTGTATCAGTATGATTTACAATTATAAAATTCAATATTCTATTTTTTGCATTTAATGTTATAAAAACAAAAAAAATTTAAAATAAGCAAAATAATAACGTTGTAGAAAATAGTTTCAATATTTGTAATTGACAAAAAATTGTATAAAAAATGAAATATATTTTGAAACTTTGAATATTTGTATATTTTAAAAAAATGCTGATTTTTGGCTTAGAAAATCGATTATCATAATTTGCCATTTTTGTTTGTCAATACATTTGCGCCAAAATAAACGATTATAGTTAGAAAGATTTATAATATGTATACAGTAACATAATATGTTTGTTATTTTTTCTGCAAACTACTTTTGTAGCAAGTACATACTGTTTGATGTCCAAGTTCAATTGAATATATGAATTCTTTTTTCATAAACAATACTAATAAACATAGTTTTCATATTTTGATGTTTGTTACTGTTATTGTTTATATTCTTCTTGATTTATTTTACCTGTTTTTGTTGAAAAGTATATCATACAGCAATATTTTCGTATTTCACTCTGTGTCAGTCAAGCGACAGTAAGCAATTCTCACAATGTATGTTAAATGTATTAATTGACATACTTGACATATGTACATTGCTGTTCTTGTAATCGATCGTTTGTATCAAATCAACAAATTTTACACAACAATTTTGTCTTAGTCTTAAACTGCGTTGATAAGACATTTCTATACTCATATATCACTACTTTGTGAATATGCAAAAAAATTTCAAGCAGCAGGAAAGCAAAAGTTTAATGAATATATTGTACTTGAAAAGATTCTCGAAATGGATTACAATGAAAATGTAACAAAATAGTGTACTCACTATGGTGTTGTCACATCTGTCAGGCCCAACTGAGTTGTCACTTGTGCGCGTGTCTAAGCTCTTTTGGAGGAAGATGAAAGAAAATGAGGACGTTACAATGGAGAAAGTGACTTGAAGGCGATATCCAAGTACAAAGGGAAGTGATCGGAAGGGAAGATAGTGCCATATTGACTTTGGTTCCAAGTAGTGTCCAAGATAGTGCTATTCCAAGTGACAACAAAGGCGTTTAGCAAATGCATTTCTTGAATGACATTGGGAGTGCACAAAATCCAGTCAATGGGAGCACCATTGGTGTCTTTGGGGATATAGTCTAGTCCCTCCCATCGATGGAATGTGAGCGGAGCATTCAATGTTGTATTTTTCTTTTTCGTCCACTCTTTGACGCAGTCTAACAATTTGATCTGTGAGCGAATAGAAGATGACGGTTTGTTATGTTTTTTGTTGTTGTTGTTGTTATTGCCATTGATATTGATCATTTCATTCGCCAACAAAGACACATTGACAATCTCATGCCACAATTTTCCATTTTCATTTTCATTGAAATCGCCAGTCACAAACACCAATAAAGTGAAGTTCCGCAGTGTTTGGTATTCATTCCACATTTCAGCGATGAACGCCTCAATGATTTGTATTTCCTTTTGTCTCGCCCACAAATGTAAGTGATCCAAATGCGTGTTAATAAACAGGAACAAATATTTGGAATGCAATGTTCCCCAGCGAGCGTGCGGGTTCTTCAGCGATAGCAAAGCCCACGTCGCAATGCGTGGCAAAATCGTGCCTGTATACTTGCTACCGAGTTGGTTTGGTGTTTCTGACAGACTGAATGTTCCTTTGTCTAACACAGAAAACATTTTGTGAAAAATGAAAATTTCGCAAAATTCATTATCTTTTGATAGCTGCGATTGAAACACGCCTTTTGGCAATCGTCCGCTACTTCCCAACATTTGGTACTTATTCTCTTGCAAAATATCGTTGATTTCGTTCAGTTGTGACAATGTCCCCTCTTGTGTCCCCAGTAACGACGGCCTCGATTTCAATAGCGTCTTTATTAACATCGCCTTACGTGTACTCCAACTATGCGTCTTCGTGTCCATGTCCAACAATTCGTTGCGCAGATTAAAGGTCATTATTCGGATCACCGACTCGTTGTGCTTGAATTGCTCAAAGAATTCCTCTAATTCTTCGCTCTCTGACTTGACCCAGTTCTTCGGATTTCGAAGCACTCCGCTTGCTCCATTGTGCTGCGCAGGATGCGCCACGGTGGCAAGGTTGTGCAACAAAAAATGAATCGTATAGTCAAACCCTACTAGTACCACTAGCAAAATCAAATACAATTTCGAATCGAATAGAGCTGGCTTGGAATTCGATGATCCATGCTTTGATTTTTCTATTAGGGTTGGCGAAAAATTCATACTATTTAGTTTTTTTTTGGAGCTTGCTGCCCACGGTTTCCCTTCGAACAAGTAACAGCCCGTTTTGTTTTGGTAAGTACTAAGATCTAGATAAATATAGTGCAGCTCACTAACTCATTTTTTTTTGTAAAAATAGACAATTACATTTAAACCATTCATTACTGGCACACAGTCTTTGCAAAATATATTAACAATCAATTTTAATATGAGCTGTTTTTTCCCATTTAATTACGGCTTGCAAAGTGTAAACATTCACCAAATAATTTACCACTGCTAGCTTAAATTTGTTGTACACAGTTAGACAAGAACAGAAAGCAACTTAATTTTAAGTTTTTATTTGTAAAATGACGAAGCAAAAAAGGGCTGTATTTGGAAAAAAACTTAAGTTGGCAGTCTGAATTTATGTCACGGCATAGATTACTTCGTCAGCAACTAAAGACTGACGAGATTGATCTGCACCCAGATGATTTAATTTCAGAAGAATGGGAGGAAGATTATGCTTGTCAAGAATGTAAACAGAAGCGAGAAGGTTACGCAGATAGTTCGGGTGTTTTTTACTGCTACGATTGTTGGGATACTTACAACATGGTCGAGTCACAGTTTCTGGACGATGAGCCAGAGGAGACAGGAGCACAAAAGATATCACAAAACCAGCCCCCGGGGATAAATACCGCCGAAGGCAAAAACGCACAAAAAAACAAAAGAAAAAGAAAAAAAAAAACGCGGCCAAATTGGAAGAAGCAGCAGACAAGACACAAACAGACTCAATGACAACAGAGACAAAGACGACTGTGGTTGAATCCGCGACAGCTGCAAGCTCCGCGATGCATGCTACCACATATGAATCAATACCAACGAAAATTGACAAGAGTAGCAGACCTGACTTCCTAAAAGACCGGCCATCATTTTTATCTTTCGAGGGTTCGTCCCAACAAAAAGTGCAACAAACTGATGTGGATGCCAAAGGGGGAGACAAGTCAAAAAAAAAAGTGACCCCCCAAGTGACAACAACAACAACGATAAAAACGAAACCAACATATGGCAAGCCGGACAATAAAAAGCAGCCTTCAAACGCAAAGCAAGAAGGACGTATACACTATGACGTGGACTCATCTCGACAAGAGGAGAAAAAGTCATCGTCAATCAAAGACGAGACACATTTCAATCCCCACGAAAGCGTGCAAAATAAACCGGCTCAAAGCCAAGCTGAAAAGAAAAAAAAAAACAACAGCAGAAAGAGGAGAAAGAGGAGAAAAAAGAGGACGATCGGAGCAATGGCAACATTCCTCCCCTCGTTCGTTTTCAGGGAATGCGAGTGGAGTCGGCGAAAGAGTTTCAAAAGACAAAGGAAAAGAAACTGCAGCTGCTACTGAACAAACTGAAAGACGAAGAGACAATTATTACACAGCAAACCAATGTCAAAAGCGAGCACAAACCACACATCAACTTGGTCATTGTTGGCCATGTCGACCATGGCAAATCTACACTCATGGGTCATTTATTGTACAATTTGCAAAAAGTGGACAAACGAGAAATGCATAAGATACAAAAAGAATCCAATGAAATTGGTATTTTTTTTGTTTTGTTTTTTTTTACGTATACGTTTTTTTGTTGTTGTTTTTTTTTTTATCCTTACTTTGAGCAATTAATGTAATCTTTTATGAAAATTTAAATTAAAAAAAAAAAAGGTCAAAGGGTACATTTGCTTATGCATGGGTACTGGATTGCCACGAAGAAGAAAGAGTTCGTGGCATTACAGTTGATGTCTCGGTGAATTATTTTGAGACGAAATGTCGCAGAATCACATTATTGGACTCGCCGGGACACAAAGACTTTATTCCCAATATGATCAGTGGGGCAGCGCAAGCCGATTGCGCCATTTTGGTGGTCTCCGCCATTCCCAACGAGTTCAACTCCGGGTTTAATAAGCAAGGCCAAACCCGCGAGCATGCCGTTCTCATTCGCAGTTTGGGGGTGTCACAAGTCATTGTGGCAATCAACAAAATGGACATGGTGCAATGGCAACAAGAAAAATTCCAAAATGTCCAAGCCGAACTTGCTTCCTTTTTACAGGAGATCGGATTCCCTGCTCAAAAGCTTGCTTTCGTTCCTGTGTCGGGTTAAAAAAAAAAATATTTTTTTTATTGTTATTGTACTATATGCCAACACTATAACTTCATCTTGCCCATCTCCTTGAAACGGTTGAAAAAGGTCTGGAAGGCGAAAACTTGAGCACTCCTTCGAATTTGAAAACACTTCGACAATGGTACACTGGCCCTTGTTTGGTCGATTTGATTGATGTATTGGAACCTCCGTCGCAGCTCAAGGAGCAATGCTTGAATAAACCTTTGCGTGTGACGATCACGGATACGTATCGCGATGCGGCCATGGGAGGGGCTGTGCTGTCGGGAAAAGTGCTGTCAGGGAGTCTGATCAATGGCGAACAAATTGTCATCCAACCCTCGTCGCTCGTAACCAAAGTCAAAAAAGTTGCCAATGTCGAAAATAAACAATTGGATATTGCCATTGTTGGCGATAATGTACAATTGTTTGTGAATATCAAAGACGAAGAAGAGTTTGTCCAGATTCATGTCGGAGATGTCATCTGCTCGCCACAGATTGATAACGCTTCGCGAGAGCGACCACTTGTTCCTTGCAAAGCATTTGAATGCAAATTGGTGACGATGCGAAATATGGTAATGCCACTTTGTCGTGGTCAAGAAATGATCGCTCACGTACAATCCATAAGTGCTTCTGTCATTGTGAAGAAATTACACTATCTCATTGATGTAAAAACAGGGCAGGTGCTCCGCGAGCCTGGAAAGAAAGTCTTGAGGCACGTGAAGGCAAATCAAACTGCAGTTGTCACGTTTCAGGTTAAACCTGGCTATTTCTTTTGTGTCGACACGTTTGAACAAGTAAAGGCACTTGGCAGGGTTACTTTCAGGAGAGACGGAGAAGTAATTGCCATTGCTCAAATTACCAATTTGAGCTGGTGATAACTTTATCCGCTTCCCTTCTCATAATTTTACCTTTATCCCGCGTGGACTTCTTCTGAGTGTTGTTGCATTAAAATAAGAATAAAGACTTTGTTTTTTTCTAGTATAACTTGAACTTTCACAAATTACTTAAAAAAAATTGTTACAATTTAACAACACAGACAAACATTTTTATAACAGAGAAAGTCAGTATGTGTTTCACTTAAAAAAAAGATAAACACTCAATCTATTGTAGACCACTTAAAGCAGGAAAATAACACATAATTTGCTTGAACAAAAAATTAACATAATAACACAAACAGCATTTTTGTTCAAAAGCCTTATTAACTGGAGAAGTTACCGAAAAAAAGAAATGAACAAATAACATTATCAATTGAAAGTAACTTTAAAAAAAACACATTGTCATTTTCACGCTTTTCAACTACTGTTATGAAGACTGCTTCTCTGGCAATCCGGGAATTAAAAAATTTGTTGATTAAGTCTTGGAGAAAGTGACTCAGAGAAATGATGACAGATAAAAAAATAAAAAATCTGTAACTAGACCCTTTTTTGGAAACTCTTCAACAAATAAAAATTTTATTTGTTGATGTTTTTCAATTAAAAATATACAATTGTTAGTAATAATATCGCTTTCAACTTGAACAGTTTTAGTAAATTGAAATTCCATTGTTGGAATGATTTCCAAATCAAAATAAAAATGCAACAAAAGTAATGATTTTTTT
>ASPP01020675.1:0-10517 GCA_000512085.1 Reticulomyxa filosa
TTTTTTTTTTTTTTCTCTTCCATCACAAAAACATGCACATGAACAGTATGCAGACAAGAAAGAAGACGAAGAGTTTCAGTCGATGTTGAGTGCCTCAGAAAAAATTCTCGCAGCCAGAAAAGGTGAGTTGGTAATAATCGGATGGACGCGTGACAAGTATTTGGTTCGACTTCGTGATCGAAGTGGTTCTAGAAAAGGAAAAGCGGAAGAACTAGTGAAGGCTCTAATAAAAATTTGGAGCTGGAAAGCGGTACAACAATTATGGTCAGAGAATTATAAAAAGTTGCCTGACGCATGTAAATACCTGGACTATTATATGAATAGCATAGATCGTATATCTCAGACAAATTATCATCCAACGGATGAAGATATCTTAAAATCTCCCAAGGGAGGATATTCTACAAATCCACAATTGTTCGATTTTGTAATTATCAATAATTCCTATCAATGGGTGGATTTAAACACGCATACTAGAAGCATCGGATTCAAGACCTTATCGAGTTGGTATGCTCGACACGATAATCCCGCGGCATTACTATTTACAGTATCGTTGGCATCATTTTGTGAAGAATTAGGGGCAAGAGAATTTGAATGGTTGAAAAAAGCGCAGGAAAAACAAATGGCAACTAAACAAATAATTAACAAAGACAATAATATCTCGGATCCTGTCATTTACTCGAATGTCATGCAGCAATCCATTAATTTATTTGGTCAAATGCTAGACGCATGGAGCGCAAAAAAACCAAAGTGTATTGTTTTGCTACGTGAAAAGCAACTTTTATATGACAGAATCGTCAACCAGCGCATTCCATTTCATCGTTACTTTGGAAAAAATTGCAAATGGGGTACACATCCTTCTCAATGCGAACCGTTTGGATATCACTTAAAACATCAACCAACCAGCCCTGTTGCAGAGGAAATAAAAAGTGAAAGCCTGGTAGATATAGCGATCGAAGGGGCCAAGGATCCATTACAACTTTTAAATGAGACACAATATGTGAATGAAATTGTGCGCTTCATAAAGCTTCAATTTTCCAAAGAAAGAAAATGGAGAGATTATCCGAAGCTACTACTTCTTGTTGAAAACGATTGCACTGACCCAAAAGAATTAAAACAAATTTGTGTCGAGATCGATCGTGCCTTAAACTCGTAAACAAAATTTTTTCTTTCATAAATATTTTTGTCTAAGGTGTTTGTAAAAATTCTTGAGCTGTACTGATCACAATTTTTTTTATTTTTTTTTGCGGCTTTGCTTTTGAAATGTTGTTTTGTTCTAATGTGTTTCGATCCCATACATTCCCGCAGATTTCTTTTTAACACTTCAGAAATCATAATAATACTTTTTTTTTTTACCCTTTCCGGTAGCTTTGAGTTTTAAATAAATAACTGTCAACAAACACACTCAAAAGATTAAGCAAACATTTCTGGTGGGGGTTTAAGAGGGATTTGATTGTGTTTGAATGATTTGTCCAAAAAAGCGTTGATATCACTTGCAATTAATTGATAAGTCTTTTGAATCTCACCACTTCTAATTTTGTTCATGTGTTGGCCCCACTCATTTTCGTTGATGGCCCTTGCCTTTGCCGGCTGTATGGACTTTCCAACATTGGCCATGAATGATACTAACTCTTGTTCATGGGCAGTCTTTGCGTTCTCCAGCAATTTTATATCTGATATGCCGAGATTTTGCTCCGGCCTGTTATAATTGCTTGCCGAAAAAGCAGACTGCACTTGATCACTTTCGGCCGATTTCTGATCGAACCAATTGGCGTCTGAATTATTTACAGAGAATTGTCCATCGAAGAAACTTCGATTTGAGCCCTTTATTGTGTGTATGTCAATTATTAGCAGTGCTTTATATGTTTCTTTTTTTTAAAGAAAAGAACTCTGTTGTTATTATCAAATGAATTGAAAAAGGAGCCACCACCATTGCCATCATTTCCAAACCGTGGCTGCTCTCCTGAAACCGTTATATTATGGGTTGTGTTATTGTGAGATTATTTGCAACCAATACTGTTTTTTATTATTATTACCAAAAGAGTTATCATTACGGTTTTGATCTTGCCAAGATCTATCCCGCCCGGGGTTGTGATCATTCATTCTGAAATTATCATTAAAACCGTTGTTATCAAATATTCCAAAGCCTTGATTACCACCCCTATTGTCTGAGTTTTGATTACGGTTTTGGTTTGGATTATTTCGATATTGATTTTGGTTGTGTTGATTGTCGCGATTTTGGTGTTGATTGTTGCGATTTTGGTGTTGATTGTTGCGATTTTGATGTTGATTGTCGCGATTTTGATGTTGATTGTTGCGATTTTGGTGTTGATTGTTTCGATTTTGATGTTGATTGTTTCGGTTTTGGCTGTGATTCCGGTCCTGTTTTCACACATTGCTACTCAAGACAAACAAAGGTTGTCGTAGACCCAGCACGTAACAGAATGGAGATTACGACATCCGCTGCCATAACGGCAGAGCCCTTTTTCCCAAAACGAACAAATAGTTGCTTGTGCCATGAATCACCGATGCCGATAATGAAAGAAATGAATTTTTTTAAAAAATTTTAAGCAGATATCCTCGAAAAAATTAAAGACGACCGATTTCTTTTGTGTTCGCTATAAATGAAAAAGTTTATGCGAAAGAAAGATTAAAGAATTATTTTTGATGGTGAAAAAAAGAAGATAAATAACACGCAAAAATTACTTTATTGTAATTGTTTGTGCTGTTTCGATCCATTCAAAACCATTATTAAACGATACTTCTAACAAAACTTTCTTTTTTAAGCCAATTTTCTCTAAGCCTTCAAATGAACAGGCAATAATATTTTGGCTCAGTGACACAGTACCTGTTGTTTCTACAACAACATCTTTTCCTTCCCTTAAGCGTGCTCTATTGAATTAACACAAAACATACCTCAAGCTTTTAAGAAAATGGAAATAAATGGAAAATTTGAGTTCTGTGTACCTGATAGAGTTGGATGAAAATAAATTTAATACTCCAATTTCAATACTATTGTTCCCAGAGCTTAGCACAGCTGGATTTATTTTTCCAAACTTGATTTTGTCTATACATATATGACTTGTAATATTTAGATGAAACATGCTTTGACAAGGACAAGAAGCGTACCATAAACATAAAATGCCATTGTTCGGTTGATTTCGTCATTCAGGTGTGCAGAAATTTGATATTGTCCTGCTTGTTGAAGTTGTGGAAGTGCTGTAACAATTAGCCCAGCGGATACATCCAGTGCTTGCACGTGGCACTCCATTTCGTGTTTGGTGCTATCGCCTTGAATTTTTATTCTTTGGAAAAAAAATGAAATTAAAATGTTGCATTTATTTGTCGTATCTCAAAGTAATAATAGTATGGCGATAAAAAGAAATAAAAAAACTAAATAACTTGATATCGTTTTGGTAACTCGACAGATCAACTCCACAGATTTTTAATGTAATTGCACATTGTGATGTGGAAATTAAGCTGACACAACTTGGATGCATCGATATAATTTTAGGATCTTTTCAGTAAAACAATCGTCCAAACTTGCAAGCAAAAATGAATAAAACAAAATGAAATTAGGAAAGGTTTACTTACCAATGCATGAAACAGAGTCTAATTCACTAAATTGTTCGTTATTACAAGTTAAAGAGAATTGCAGCTGCAATGGTGTATTCTCTCGGAGGGTATTGAGATAATCCAATGAAATTGGTACAGTTAAATGCCCTTGTCCATTGTCTTGTTCTGTGGGCAGTTCAAACATTTGCCTTTGTTCTTGTTCGTTAATTGCATTAAATAATTGTTCATATTTTTCATCTAATTTTTTGCTTTCTTCCTTTGTTTTTGTTTTTGTTTTTGTATTTTGTATTTTATACTGTTCAAGCAATACCTTTTGTTTTGTTTTGTTTTTTCTCGTCACACCTCTCTTTTTTTCAACATATTTTCCCATTCACTCAATCTCAATTTTTCGGCTTCCTGTTCGTATATTTAGTAAAAATAATAATAATAAAAAAAAAAAGAGTGTTTTGCAGGACTCTATGTTTTTAAAAAATTACAAATAATGAAAAACCTCGTTTTCTTCCTTCTTTTTATTTTTCTTTTTTTTTTCAATTGCAAGATCTTCCATTTTCTTTTTTTCGTCTTCCTATAATAGTCCGTTGTTTTTTGTTTTTTTTTTTAATGTTGAACACGTATACTCATTTTGTTGAGAATATCATAGCGCACACGATCTAACTTGATTGCATTTGGACAGCCATTGAGCTTTTTCATCATCTTTTTGCTTCTTTAATACTTCTCTATCATGCGAATATTGCTGCTTAATGCACAGAGTTTGTTGCAAAATTTTCTGTTTGCTCAGAGATTCATAAGTTGCGCAAACAATTATTGGAGCCACGTTTGCGCTTGACAGTTGGATCCTTTCCCGTGTGCAAATTTAAAAAACACACACAAAATGTAGCACTGATAGCAAGGTACAGGCATGGATGACAGTGCAAAACTTTATATCTTCGCAATGATTTTTATCGTAAACAAATCCTTTGACTTTGACTAATATTTTGAATTCATCTTGATTATTTTGTTGTGAGGATAATACAATTCGTTGTGGTGAAGTGCCCTCTGAGAGGACATGGTAACCATGAATTTTCTCCGTCGTATGAAAAAAGTCTTGACCATCAAAAGCCAAAAATAATTGATAAGAGCCAGTAGCTGGCAAAACTGGAACAGCAAAATTGACCTTGTTGGTGGTTTTGTTCCATGCAGCTTGAATTATAACAGAGTGGTTTCCCTGTTATTCAAAAGAGTAGAAATTTTCCTAAAATTAACAAAAAGGAAAGTTGTTGTACCTGTGTAAATAAAATTTTAATGTGTTGCGTGTCCAGTATGCTTGGAAGTTCCAAAGGGAGTTGCAACTCACAGTGGGTTCCTCCTTTGATATCTGCGCATGTTGGATGGCAGACAAAGTTGCCAATCATTTCATCTGAACACACCAAAAGTGGTCGGAAGAGATTGAGAATACATGATATAATAAACAAAAAAATCCTCAGTTAAAGACAAGCTAACCAACAAGGTAACACTTTTTTGAATTGCTGTAATATTTGCCGTCAACTGCCACGGAGACGTTTACTGGCACAGTTGCAAGCGTTGTCTTAGAGATCCTTGGCTGAACGAAGCGAAGCCACTGAAGACCGGATGGTGAAGTTACAGCAATTGTATTCTCGTTTGCGTCATTGTCATTCCTTTCCCATGTCCCTTCGAGTTCAACGTCTTGATCACAGTGCTCAAATTTTATCGTGACTGGGAACGAGGTTTTGAAAAGTCCATGTCCAGTGATTCGCAAGATAGTCTTTCCATTCTTATGAAATAATGGTGGTGATATCTTGCTAATTGTTGTGGGAGTTACAACAGCTAAAGTTTTGGTAGTAATTGCTGCACATATTGGTTTAATGAAAGGATCGTGAATGAGTACTTGTTGTGGTGTTCGATAAATAACCCCTTGTCCAAACAACGAATCGCTTTTACCAAACACAAAAAATTCGTCATTTTCTGTTTTTTATAGTACATTCAAACTTTCTTTTGCTTTTGCTTTTCACACCAATGGCAACGTATCTCAACAAAATTGTGCAGCTGACAAAAAAAATATGTTGGTTGTAGTTGAACCTGTTACTATTGCTGATATGTTGCCACAACAACTAATATCTTTCACAAAAAGAAGTTTTTCTTCCGAAAATATATTTATTGGCACTGGGCTTAAGTACGTCAAGGATTTATTAGTTTTAATTCCCAATTGTCCAAACATATTTTGTCCCCAACCCAGCGCATATCCATTACCTAGTGTTTTTTTTCCATTTTGCAAGCATCCAGTTTTGTTAGTAAAGAAAATAAAACACAGCGCATAAAAATATGTAACTCATCAAGCACAGTGTATGATAAGAACCGCTACAGATTTTAATTGGAAATGAGCGCTTTTCGTTATCTGAAAGCAATTTTTCATCTATTTTGACTATCAGAGGGACTTCTTGCTTTTTTTTTTTCCATTTCCGCATTGACCAGTCATCGAACTTCCCCACATGTACACAGCATTCATTTCTACACATGACGGCAAACAAGAAAATATGCTTTTGATCTTGCTAGAAAAAGAGGCAATACACAAAAAAATTACCTGTTATTGCAATAGTGCAATAGTCACCTGCACCAATGGCTTGAAAGTGCACAGGCTCAGAGAAATGCACATATCGTGGCAAAAATTGGAAAAAACGTTCTTACACCCCAGTTGCCCATATGATCCATCCCCAAACGTGTACAATTCTCCAGTAGATGTCAAGACTACAGAATGAAATTTGCCACAGGCAATGTTACAAATGTCTATTTTCAGGCGATTGAAGAGAGTGACAAGAGTTGGGAAGCGAATTTTAGGACTACTGGCCCCAAGACCACACTGCCCAAACTGATTGTTTCCAAAGGAATAAACTTGGCTTAGACAGTGTTCAGACGCACAAACTTGAATTAAGCAATGGCTCTCCCCAAAAGAAATATCTTTAATATCAAAACTTCCAAGCATTTCACTACCTTCTTTCAACATTTCATTAAGTTGAACTATTTGAATATCTCCTTCTTTCAATAAAATCATATTTTCATATCCTGAACATAGTTTTGAGATTCGAGATGGGCTTTTTGAAGGCCTAACTGGAACAGAAATAATGGAGTGAGGTGCGGATTGGACATGCAATATACCTGCTCCACTCATATTCTGTAGTTGTGCTTTTTTGTAAGAGTTATTGGATTGTTAGATGATTCTCACACACAGCACAAATACCAACACTGATTTATTCACCTTTGACGTTTGAGTTTATGAAATTTTTAAAAATTTAGATAAATGAGTAGTTAGTAAACTGTTTTTCCTTGCCATTGAAAAAACAAAAAGGAAAAGTAAATGAAATGGATATCAAAATAAGAGCTGCACAGTGATTATGCAGTTGTCGATCGCTTAATAAATTTGAACTTTGACGTATCATTGCACGTAACAGAAAACATATTGCGGTTTTAATGGGGACATTTTGGAGTAAAGAGTGTATCGAAAGAAGGGAAATGAAGACGAGCCAAAAAAAAGAAGGTTTTTGGTGTATCATGGCTAAATAAGAAAATGCCAATAAAGCAAGGCAAGTTAAATGTGTTTAAACAATACAATCTAATTGTTCGTTGATTTGTTTTTTAAGAGAGTAAGCAATTCCTTTTTTGACTTTGTCATCAAGTTGATAATTTTTGATTGCGACATGGTATTGCTCGCCATAGTAAGCCATGAGTTCTTGCCCTGTTGCAATATTGTTGCATGTTACAACAAAAATCCCGGGATAGCCATTAATTTTCGCACGAACAAATTTGATATTTTCTCGGTGTTTGTCATCCAAGTTTAAATAAGATTTTTCAATATCTTTGCGACAATCATTGATCAGCATAAGGTCATCAACAGGAACTTGCGACAGCCCATTGCGCTTACGTATTTCACAGCTTTCCAGCGCGTCAATGATTATTTGAATGGCTTTTGGACCAATTTAATTTGGGTCACATGGAAAAAAAAAAAAAAAGGACATTTGTGTCCCTGGAAAAGAATATCTTCAAAAAAAAAATAAAAAAAAAGGGAAAGATAACTGATGGGATCTCGGCCAACAGCCAAGGTGGTAGCACAATCGAAAGCGTACAAGTCATGTATTTTTTCATTTCTAGAAAGTGCATACACTTCATACCATTCCGGTTGTAAATATTCGACGCCTTGATATCTACCCAGTACGACATTGGACGGAATATCACATTTGGCCCTCAAACCCTTTTGTCCGTTCAGCGCCGGGATAAAGTGTTCGTGAATTAGAAAAGGCTCGACAACATTTTCCAAATGTGTCCATTCCCTATTCTTTCTTTCGGTGCCAGCCAATCGCCTGCTTCTTTCGCGTTTTCTTTCCTTCATTGGCACGTCATCTGTTTGATTTGCAAAATGTCTTTGTTTTTTTTCCTTTTCCCCCTTTTATAGACCCCCCCTCCTTCTCTCATCTTTCTTTACGTGTTCCATTTCGTGCCATTTTCGGACTTTAAAAAAAATAATTGTGTGTGTGTTTAACATACATTCCTGAACGTCCAATTTTTACTTTTGGATGGCTGTTGTATTCTCCATTTTGCTTGACAAACTCTTGTATTGGTTGAAGAAACGCCTCGCGTTCTTCAAACTCGACTTCGATATCCATCTCCTATATTTATTTTTTTTTTGCATAATTTTCATTAAAAAAAAAAAAATAATATAATAATAATAATGTTTTGATAACAAACAGACGAAAGGATTGCAAACAAAAAGAACGTGCATGTTCAGTGATGTTCCTTTGTGAGAACATTTTTTTTCGAATATTATGTAAGGTTTGGGTTCGTTTCACGTCGTTAAATGCGCACTTGCTTCGTCCTATTCCGCTAATCTCTGTGCAAATATCATTTTTTTATTAGTTGTTGAAAATAACAAAAAAAAAAAGTGACTTTTTTTTTTATATCTTGATTTAAATAACTTGAAAGTTCATCGACATTGGGGCTCATTGGCTCAATCATTGAAACGCAATCATATCGTGGCTGTACACCTCGGCAACATATGTCCAACAATTCGTTAATTATTTCGTCTCGACGGCTTATTGCACGTTTCAATTTTTCGTTCTGTTTGTTTTTTATGATTGTCAAGGTCTTTTTTTAGCCGTTTCCAATTGCCATACATTTTCTTGTTTATTGCTCTTATTGCCTTTGTTTCCTCTCTCACCTCTGCTTGTAATTGCTGAATTAAGTCGCTATTCGATGGAGGAACAGAGTTATTTTTATTATCTGTGCGGCAAATGGTGTCAGAAAGCATAAATTCTGGAATGTCTTGCAATTGCTTTTCTAAGTACTCGTCAAAACTCTCAGTGCAGCGTGCGATTGCTTGTTGCGCCTGTGCTTATTGTACAGTCCGTAAACTTTCAGTCTCAAAAAAAGAGATTGAAAAGAAGATACAAATAATACTTGTGATAATTGAGATTCTGTTTCTGAAATCCATGTATTTGTGTTCATGTGGAGTTGTTTTTTTATGAATGACAGGTTCTTACAGTCAGACTTTTTTCTACTGAGTTTTTGGGAATATAATCCCTACCCGAATTAATAGATAAAGCAATTTCTCAAATAAACAATGTCAAGGTCTATCAACTGCAGTGATTGGTACTTCATTGCGAAAGTAGCAGTGGTTACATGAGTACTGCACAAGAGAATCTCGGGCAATTATCTCGAGTGTTGACTGTCATAGCATAAAATATTGTACTTTATCTTCATTCGATGAGCAAAGGTAACAAAATATCAAAAAACTAGACAATTACAATTCTAAAAGATATTTGGATAATTTTCATCCAACAATTTAAATACGGAGAATCGCAGGTAAAAATTAGTGTTGTGTAACAGCTTCTGCTGAGAAGACTGCTTATTAAATATGGCCCAGTACAAGTATAATAAGAAAATGTATTGCTCTTTAGGATATTTTAAAAATAACTTAATAAAAGAATAAACGAAATAGAAGTAAAGAAACAAAAGAAAGTGAAATAAACAAGAGATTTACACTAAATATAAAATATCGTTTATGTTAGCATTTTTTTAATTAAAAATATTAGAAAATATACTGTAAATTTGTAGGACAAGGATATGTCATATGCTGTCAATGTTCAAGTGAGCACTGAAATCACTTTTTCCACAAAACTTAACAGCTTTATTTTTCTTCTAGTTTTTACTTGTTATGTTTTTTTTATTTGTTTAATTAATTTTGCTTTATTAAAAATCTCCCAGAGAATATTACTTTTATTTTATCAGGGCATACTGAGTGAAAATTTTGTTGCAGTCAAACTGGATTTTTTACAATAGACCAAACAAAAGGGGGTCATAAAACTTTATCCGAACAGGAAGCTAACTGAAAAATTTTTTTAGATACAAAAATATTCACATTTTTGTGAATTATGCAGAAAACAAATTACAATGTATGTCAACAAAAAAAGCTAATGACAACTTAAACGCTTATTGAAGCAAAAATCAATTTATAAGACACAAGAATTCATTGATTACACGACCAAATTTGGATGCAGTCAAAATGAAATGTTAGACATACAAATAGATCAAGAATTATTAATAATTTAACAATAATATGTTATGACTATGATATAAAAAATAAAAAAATAATATTATTTTTGCAAACATGACTTTATTTGGTATTTACAAGCGTGACGAAAGAATTTGTCTCATAAAAGTTAATTCTAAAATTTATTGAATTAAATAAAAACATTGTTAAGAAATTGAAAAACAATTTCATTACTGTTATAGTTTTGCTTATCTTTGGTTTGGATTGACAAAGTGAACGAAATTGATATACATTTTCATAAATCATTTTTGATCACATCTGAACTTCGTTCATCCCTTTCGGTTAAAAATTTATTTTTATTTTGTAGAAAAAGCAAAACTTAAATATAAATACTTTTAAAATTTAAATT
>ASPP01020686.1:0-11477 GCA_000512085.1 Reticulomyxa filosa
GTGAAACCTTAATAAAGTCGATGCCAAAGAGAATACAGTCAAAGGAGATTTAACACGTTGGTAAACATGAATTAAATTTTTAAAAAAATCTTATCATACTCGGGCAACCACAAAAATTTTTTAAAAAGTAAATGAAAGATTAAAATTTTGGAAAAAATTGTAAAGACTTAATAAAAAACTAAATTCAAAATGATATTTAAAAACTACACGATTCGTATATATTTTTAAAAAAATTTTGATTAAATATTGTTTTTTCATTGAGAAACACAATTACCTATATAAGGTGGCATTTTAGGTGTCAACTTTCTTTTTTATTCTACTGTAGTTTATATATATAATATTTTGCAAAAAAATTTTTTTGCAATTTTTGCTTCTTTTAATTATCGTTGATTTTTACTATTCTTTAATGAACATCTTCAGATTTTTCTTTTTCTCCACCTTCACGATTTTGTTCTCACAAAGGAGGCTCCCCTTACCTAGTGTGGCACTTTACTTTCGCTTCCTAACACATGATTATTTGCTTTTCCTTCAATAGATTGACTCATCAATTTTTATTGTGATGCCACTGACTTATATATTATACATTCAACATAATTGCATTGTTGCCTTTGTTATTCGACGTAGTTTGCTCCTTAATTATGCTGGACTAGTCAAGCTATAAAGAACAAAATAATTTTAAATTATAAGTTATATAAAAAATTTTCAAATAATTGTTTTTAACTTTTAAGTAAATATCGACATCACTTCTACGTAAAAGTGACAATTTTTTACATGTCGATCCAAATATACATTTACTATAATACAAATTTGAGTCACAAAGCAAGTAACTCTAGTTGTGGAAGGTTGCTGTTGAATGCAAACTAGTTTAGTTTCAATTTCAATAAATTAACTTCAAAATAACTTGATGAAGATCACAAGTATGTTTATGATAATTTAATATCTATCATTGCAGCCAACATACGACTGGATATATAACGATCTATAAATACTTCATACTAAGGCATTGTCACTGTCGCAATAGAATTTAATTCAAACAAAAAGAACAACTTT
This sequence comes from Reticulomyxa filosa, assembly GCA_000512085.1. Taxonomy (NCBI): domain Eukaryota; phylum Foraminifera; family Reticulomyxidae; genus Reticulomyxa; species Reticulomyxa filosa. Next base: position 1,051 of record ASPP01020686.1, read on the forward strand.
AATTTTTTTTTTAACAAATATTTTTAAGTCCTCAAACACTAAAAATTTTAACTTAGTTGAAATTAAGTTATCACTTAAAGAATTGATAGCATAACTACACAAGACTGTATAAATAGTCTGCATGCTCGGAAAGTTCGGTACAGGCGAAACTTCAACTTTGACATAGTTGTTCAATCATTAGCACAAAAAGCATCGTGATAACCTTCAGGCAAGTCTACCTGGGTCCATGAGTCAACATCAGTTACTATTATATCGCACTTGTCATCATTGTATTGACATTGTTCTTATTTTTTTATATATTCGAATTTTTTTCCAAAAAAATTCTTAACTATTTTATTGATTCCATTCTTTGTGCATGAATACTTGTGCCGCTAATACAAAAGCTAATGAAAGTGCGTGTAATACATCTTATTTTTTCCCACTTCAAGCAACGAGCAACAAAATAATAAAAAAGGTAAGCGAACAAAAAAATGAACCCCTTGACCCCTTGAAAGAAAAAACTCTAACCAAAACAACTGTGTTATACTATCAATTAACAGTTTGTGTTAACGTTTGCTTAAATACAAAATGTCAAATCAAAAAAAGAAAGATACTAATTTTCATTTTTCAATTTTCAAATAAATAAGTTTATATTGCACATTGTGAGCGTAAAGAATCTGTAACACAATATCACCGTATATCTTGTAATAGTATTTAATTGTAGAAAATATTTTTTTGTTTGCAGCTGTTTATTACTTGCATATTTAAAGTAATACCACATTCAGCTGTTAAAAACCACACAACAAAGATGTTTTTTGTTTGAAAAGGGTGCCTCATTGTTGAAGGCCAAAAAATGACAATGTTGGTGACGGCACTAATAATCTTGGCCCTCTCAATATTGCTGTTTTGGAAGAGCCGCATTTTTAAGACGAGTGAAAAAAAAGGGCAAAATAAGCGTGCCTTTGACTTTTTCAAGAACAAGCTGCACTCACCTCGGTTCATATGCGCCCCAATGGTGGATGGGAGCGAATTACCATTTCGTCTGATGTGTCGAAAGTATGGCACACAGTTGTGTTACACCCCAATGATCCGAGCCAAACGCTTGGTAGCAAGTTGCAAAATTCACGGAAGCGAGCAAGGGATCAGAAAGTATTTTGTGACGACAGCAGAGGACCGACCTTTGGTCGTTCAATTTTGTGGACACAATCCAAGTGAAATCGCAGAGGCCGCGAAATTGGTTCGGTCGATGTGTGATGCCATTGACATCAATTTGGGCTGCCCGCAAAAGTGTGCCAAAGACGAAAAGTTTGGGAGCTTTCTATTGGACGAGCCAAAGATCATTGAGGATATTTTCAAGGCTTTGCAAAGTGCAAATCTGTCTGTCCCGGTTTTTGCCAAAATTCGCATTTCGCAAACATTGTCCGAAACCATGAATATTGTTCGACTGTTGGAAAAGTATGGTGTGTCTTTGATCACCGTGCATGGACGTCGAAAAGAACGCGAGTTTCATACCAAACCCGCTGATTTGGATATCATTAAACAAATCAAACAATTGGCCACGGTTCCAATCATTTGTTGAGTGACAAATGACAAAATATACATTACAACTATATAAATATATAAATATATAAATATATAAATATATAGTTGTAATGTATATTTTGTCATTTTTGTTGTTTTTTGATCAAATTGTTAGGTAATGGCAATACTGACACGTATGACGACGCTTTGAAAAATATGCAATATACACAATGCGATGGAGTAATGAGCGCGATTGGATTGCTGCGCAACCCGCGATTGTTTTCGGAAGCGCATCGATCCAACGCGAAACCCGACGGGGTCGAGCTTGCAAGAGAGTACTTGGACGAGTTTGTAAAACCGTACTACCACTGTATTGTAAAAAAAAATCAATTAACTTGAACTTGCTGTATATGTTGGACTATCATTTTCAACAAGATGCACATAACATGAGAGACGTCAAACAGCTATTACGACGATGCATACAAGTGAAATCTCTTGAGCAATATGATGCGATCTTGAGTTTAATCGAGTTTCGAAAGGCTCTCCGATCTAACCAAGCTACCTCTTTCACAAAAAAAATTTTCACTATCCAAGAAATTAAAAAAAATCGATTTACAACTGACTCCAAAGAGAGCGACCAAGAAGACGTTAATATTTTTGCAGACGAAAGTCAAAATGAAAATGAAAGCGAAAATGAATATGAAAGTAACGATTAGCTATTATTCTTTGTACAACAACTTTTTAATGATAGCAAAACACCATGGAGATTTCTAGTTGGGCATTCATCTGTATCACCAACAAAGGTCTTCCAAAAGACACTAAGCATGACCACTGCAATATAATAACCATAGCAAAATAAAAAAAAAGAAAAGCTTGTCCATTTTCTTTTGATAAATCGACCAAATTTTCTTATTAATTCAATTTTTAAAAGCCAAGTTTTCTCAATTGAAAATACTATAATGCATACTGTGTCATGAATTTGGAATTTTCAACAATAGGACTAGACAATCTTAAGAGAAATACCAGTTGAAATTGTAAAAAATGAATATATTTACTTACATTTAATTTAAATTAGTAAAAAAGACACGAAATCAGAACACTTCGTTCAGTTGGACGTAGCCTGAGTAAAACCATATTGTTCTGGCATTAAAATCAAATTCAATGTCATCACTAAAAGTTTTTTGGAGAAATAAAAAATGCCAAAGTGCTGCGCACATTCAAGCCTTCATGTGTGAACTTGAGTCAAAAGACATGCTTTACAGTAAGACCAAGAGCCCATTTACTCCGAGCTGCCTTCAGCTTTCAACGAAACTTTTCAGCAAGTTCGCATCCAGACTTCCAAACACATTGGAAAACAACAGATGTCAATGACGTGAAGAAACAAATAGCAAAAGTTGATTGATGCAAAACAAAAAAGTCATGAAATCCACGTAAGAGAAAGGAGAGTAACAAAGCACTTAAAAAAAACAAAAAGGAAGTGACTGAAAATCCCGTATTTTTGTACATGAAAGGAACTCCAGACGCGCCAATGTGTGGTTTTTCCAAAAATGTGGTACTTATCCTCCAATCTATGAGTTGAGTGAAATAGATATAAAAATTGTGAAGTTGATTTATTTAAAAAGATATAACGGAAAACAGAAGTTGATTTCAAATCAAGAAATGTTTTGGAACACCCTGCATTTCGGTCTGCTGTTAAAGAGTACAGGTTTGAACACGTTGTTTATTTATTTTGTCTGGACAAAGAAAAATCGTGAAATTTCTTGGCTCTGTTCAATTTTGCATATTGCATTTCAGTTGATTTTGCATTTTTAACTGCCATAAACAACAGCAATTTCCCGACATTCCCACAACTGTATGTTGGTGGAGAGTTGATTGGCGGACACGATATTGTTGTGGAAATGTTCAAAAACGAGGAACTGGAAGATGTAATAAATAAAGCTGTTGGCTCCAATGAGCAAGATAAAAAATAAAGATGTTTCATTGAAATAAAAAGTAACCACAACAGTGTCAATTGTTTGCTGCGCTTGTGGGTTGTTCTTTGAACGTCCTATTGACTGGTTTTTGGAATTTTTATTTGCAATAATAATAACTTTGTGTTCACACAACTTTGCGTCCTATTCTTCAAGTCAATCCGTCGCTACGATCTCCACGAGTTTTTTTTTTAGAACGAAAAGTATGACAACACATACACTTGCACCTCTCTTTCACAGGAAATGAGTTTTCTTTGAAAAAAGGGGACAGAGATGAAATGCAAATCAATATTGTCTTGGAAAATCGAAAAGATAAATCAGGTTCATCGTTACCACAATGGATTGGAAGAGTCTTTTTAACTGCAGAAGTTGTAAAAGAACAGCAACACGGTATCGTGTTGAATTATTTACGTGATAAATTGAACCAGCAGTTTGACAGAAACCAACTGAGTTGGGATATTATGTTGTTTGTTTGAATAAGATGAAGTAGAAAAGGAGGATGTTGAGAACGAGTTTGACGAATGACGTTAACATATATGAACAGATTTGATTGGTGGCAATGATTTTCAATTCCTAAACCGACAAATCCCCGTGTCTCGGAACCAAGAAAAGCATTTGACAAGTTCGGATATTGCTCTTGCACCAAATATGGCAGTGAATGCGGAGCCAAGGCATATTCCAGAAAAAAAGAAGGGAGGAACAATGGCGTTTTCAGTCCGTCAGCGTGTATCAGTGAACGCACCCGAAACAAAGAGCTTGATGTTTGACTTTTTGTTTTAATTTTCCGTGCACGGCATATCTTATTTGGATATATTTTCTGTTGGCCTACTTGATTTACACAAAATACTACAGAGCACAACAAGGATATGGTGAGGATAACGAGGAAAAAGAAGAAGAAGAAGAAGAAGAAGAAGAGAATGGGATAAAATATTTGAAACGGACAGAGAGTGCACCACAGCCGGAGTACACCACCAAATCATCCTACTTGCCCTACATATACAACAAAAACGTATGGTCGTCCCAACCCCCGACCGTGTTTGGCAGTCCATTTCCCATGGGATCGTCACTTTCGGCGTTGGGATTCGATCAGTGTGACATGACTGAAATCACGTCCAAAGGTTTGACTTGATATGAGAGACATGTGTGTTTGTTCGCATGTCAGACTTGCTTTTGAACAAAACAAAAGAAAAAAATGGAGTTGCACAAACGGTGATGATAAGAGGGGGTGAAGACGTCAAACGAGCACATGAGATGGTAAGTGGTCAAATTAGAAAAGAAATCGCAAATGCGACAATGACACAGCGCACGACAAGCGACGCGGACAGCAGTGGAGGAGAGAGTCCAGCCACGCTCGCTCTTTTGAAGGTGAAACCCCCTTTGCAGATTATTCCGACGACAACGACGGACGACAAAGATAAAGAAAAAGACAAGAAAAAGAATGAGAATAGCAATCTGAAAAGACCGAAAGTGCTATCATTGAGTGCGTACAACGAGGAGGAAGAGAGTAGTAGCAGCAGCAACACTGGAACGAAGCGCGACGAGAGTCTGACGAAAGTAATGGCAAAAAGCGAGAGTCCCGTGGCCAATCGCGAAGCCACGTTCCAATTCAAAGTCCTTCCTCAGGCCTCGCCATTGACTGAAATCGACTCCGATCCGAATCCACACAAAGTCTACATTCATAGTATCGAACATCCTGATACCATCACTCCCTTTGTCCAGCAATCCGTCACTGGTTTGTTTTGATTTGATTTGATGTGTGGTGTGTCTCTCTTCTATGTCCATTGGAACTTTCATGTTCCAATCCAAACAGGAGAACGCGTGAACTTATCTGTGATTGGCGAAGACAGGCCAGATGCAAAGCACGTAATCACTCCGGTGACAGAGACAATAAGCGCGGATCACGAATGCAAAGAGAGGCTTTTGCCCATGCCAATGTCCAAACAACAATTGGCTGGACACACACTACAAACGTCCGTTGGCAAGACCAGTCGCACCATTACATTGCACGCTTTCAAATCTGCTGTTCCCACCACTCGTCCATTGCTTCAAACAGACGTAGATAATGAAACCTCCAAGTCGGACACTCTTGTCTCGTCGCCCGACACAAGTTTCGCATCCATGCATACATACATACATGCACGCACATGCATATGTGATTGACTTTGGACTTTCCAAGGAGTGAAAGACATTTAAAAAAAAAAAAAAAAGAAACATATATTAAAACAAATGACAAAAAAAAAAAAAAAGAAAAAGTAAATAGAAAACAAAAGAGCAATGGGTTGGGACAAAAGAGCGACGGTCTGGGACAAAAGAGACGACACAGAATGGCTTCGACAACACAACCACACGCAACACAGCAGTCAGCCATTGACGAACGACGAGTTGTCGACCAGCCATTCTCAAGTGCCGCTGCGCGAAGTGAAGCTCGGCAATGACATAACCGGTCTGGCGAGTGAAGACGTAAGCACTTCGTATCTGCAGGCAACGACAGAGGAACAGTGGTCGATCACGTTCGAGAACAAATTCATAATCGTCGGCCCTCCTCCGGACTTGGGCACATTGGAGAGTGGTATTAAGCACATTGAAATGCCCAATGCAAAGGAATTACTAAAGAAACTCAGTCATTTGAAGCACACACACAAACATCCGTTATGGGTTGACATGTCTTGCGACCATAAGACCTTTGCTGAGATCATGGCGCATATCCATCCCAAAGTGCATCCTCTCACTGTCGAAGATTGCATCTCCAAAGACTGTCGTGAAAAGTTAGAGATATTCGATCATTATCTGTTCATCTCCATTCGCTCGCCTTCTCTGTATCGCGAGAGAACACAACACATTTCCATCATTGTGTTCAAGACCATCATTTTGACCTATCACGAACAGTCTGCGAGGGTCATGGATGACACTAGAAAAATTATCAAACGAGTTCAGTTTTTTTATCATTATTGTCATTGCTGTTGTTGCTGAAATGAAATAAATGTATTATTTTGCACAACAACAATTAGAGACATTATCCCGGTGCAAAACACAGATGGTATTGTCCCAGTCCTGGATGGGTCTGTCATGCCATTGTGGACGGTGTGATTGATGCGCTGATTCCCGAAGTCAATCGCGTCGTCGACGAGGTTCAAAACTTGGAACAAATGGTATTGTTCATCGGCTTTGACAGTCAAAACGAATTCTTAGATCGATTTCAAGCTGCTCGCCAATGGCTTGCTGTCGCACGCAATCGACTGTGGCCCAAATCTGCGCTGACGTCCAATCTAAACAATCCGGAACTCCAAAAGTTCTTGAAAGAGGTCCCCGCTCCCTATTGGCGTGATATCAATGATCACATTTCCAGAATGGTGGACGTTGTGGAAATTGGACTGCAAAAGTTAGAGTCACTTCAAAATGTCTTTGTTACCAAAGTGTCCTTAGAGATGAGTAAGCAAGCTGTCATTTTGAGCGAAAATGCATCAAGGTTGGGGGCTACTGGTGTCATCTTTTTACCACTGGTGTTTATTCCCACTTTTTATGGGATGAACATTTGGCTTCCTTTTCAAAACTCTTTGACTGACATCTTACCTCGTGATCACGTTCAGTGGGGGTTTGCCTTTGTCACTGCTTTGATGCTCCTCACTGTTATTATTACCTATCACTTGGTCAAGAGTAGTGGGTGGATTGTTCCATTGTCAAGGAAGCAGTTTTAGAATAACATTCGCATTTTTTTCCCTCTCCCTTCCCAATAAATCATATTTTAATCATTCTTTGGATTCTTTGCAATAGAAAAAACCAAATTTTTTATTAATATATTTTGTCTTTGTCTTTTCAATTGTTCGTATCAGCTGTGTTGTATCGCAAGTTTTTGACTTTTCTACTTTGATTGGTGAAGAATTTCTTTCAAACTTTCAACAAAGTATTAAGTCGGTCAAGTAAAAACAAAATTGAGACAGCAAGAACACTTGGAAAACACAATTTTTTATTTATCAAAATGAAAATTTTTGTCTTCTGGGGTCCAAAGAAATTCAGTCCACATTTAACAAACTCATTTTTCTCTACTTCTCGAAAATAAATTGAACATGAGCCGTGTGCAGGCAGCGGTCAGTCAAAAGCAAAAAACTAATGTTGATACAAGGCAACAGTCTCTGTACGTAAAAATTCTCTTTGTTTTTTTTGAAATGACAAAACACAAATACGATTGAAACAAATAAAGAGTGGCCATGAAGAATATCCTGCGAATAGTTAATGCATTCCTTTTTTTTCGTTTGTTTTTTTATCTTTGATAAAATACGTTTCATTGATTTCCATTCGTATTACACTTAACAGTCCTTATCGACAATAGCGTTTCTCAAGCACTTATTTCCAGCTGAAGCATTTAAAAATATGAAACGTTTGGTGATACGCACTTTTATTTTTTTCTATTGCGCTTTTTTGTGAGTTAATTTGTTTTAAAAAAATCAGACGAGAACCTGAGCTTACATATGATAAAAAAAGAGCATCAGAAATGCGAAAAAGCAGCTGTAAGTGAAATAGTTTTAGAAAAAAGAAAAAGTTGGGTGTATTTAAAAATATGCTGTATGTGATCTGTTTTTGCAAAGGAAATGAGCAAATGGTTGGAAATTGGTGCTTTTGACGCATTGGAGAAAAGATATTTGGATGAACTTGAGTTTGCTATTTTTGAAATGAAAAATAACAAAAAAGTTAACAATTTATTATCTTTTGTTTATTTCTTATTAAAATTTTGAATTTCTACAGAATGTATTTGAAATCTATCGATTCAAATTCGAGCACACCAATGAAGGGATATCATTTGTGGCTACGCAAAATGACCAAGATTTGACAGGAAAAACAAAAGTCGTAAATACAAAACATGTCAAAAGTTAAGTGTATTTCTATGTCATTTCCATCAATTTTGGTTGATAATGTAGAATTGTTCGTTATGTATCACAGAAACTGCTCAAGCTTTGATCAGGTGCAATACTTTGGCGTCTTTCTTTTTTCTTAATTGCATGAAAGCAACAAAACTACTAAAAAACATTACAGAACTCTATTGATGACAAACAATGTGCTGAAGCATATCCCAGAGACTGCTGATTTTTCAATTCGATTATATTACAATGACACAGTGCCCGAAAATTACAAAGTAATAATTCATATATTGTGTGTTTTGTGTTTTGATTTGATCTTTCTTTGGCAATGGATGAAATACAGCCCAAAGATTTTAGGATACCTGTGTCAAGTGACGAACTTGCATTCAACTGTGCAAAGCGAAGATTTGCGATTGGTGAGTTTTTAGTCCCTTATTTCTTATAATTTGGGATTTGATTGGTTGTGAGTTTCTTGGTTGGGTGAAAAAATCGTTTTCTTTTTACAAAGTAATGAACAAGTGATCTTCATTTTGTTCTATAGGGAAAGTCGATACTGGATACCATAGCATGAACCTACAAATTGTTACTGGCGAAGACAGATTTGGGAACGATCACGATAGCGATAATGAGAGTACGGTACAAGAGAATACAAAACATGATAGAGGCGCCAACAGTGGAGATGAAAATACCACACAAAATGAAAATTACGTCGAAAATGAAACAATAACCAACAAGTCATTTTCACATTTACAAGAATCAAGTCCAAAGGATTTTCGTGCATTGGAAAATAGGTTACGTGCAATATATTATTTTCTTCTTCTTCTGCTTTTGAAGGATTGGATAATGAATAGATTTAGTACAATTCAATCAGAAGCTGTTGAAGAGTCCTCACAAGAACCTCTCCCACCCTTGCCAAAAGAAAAAAATCATAGTTACGGAACAACTCTTGTATATAATTTATTTGAACAACTGTCCAATATCTAATTATAGATGAGGAAAAGCACCGCCTCTCTGCAGAAAGTGGCGATGATGCAAAGCTTTCCAAGATAAGTTTTGAAGAGTTCCAAGATTACGTAATAAAGGATCACATGTGCGCAATGTCTCGGCTGACTGAAGAGTTAAAATTATCCAGAGACAACGTCCGAGAGTACTTAGATAAAATGGTTGAAAATGGAATTTTGTATAAGAGCGGTAATCGCTGGCATTTCACTCCAAAAGATGGATTAACAAAGCCAGTTTGGTATTGTTTATGTTGCAGTATGCTTTATATTTACTTTTGTTGTGTGTGGCTAGCGTAAGCGTAAAAGAACAGTCGATGACAATGAATCGGATGTAGCAAGAAAAAAAAGAAAATTGAAGTGACTGCAATATGATCAAATCTTTTGTAAAACTCGGAAAATTTTTTTTGAAAAACTGTTATCTCTTTTATAAACACTTGAACATTTTGAATTTCTTTACACAATATCACATTCGCACCTGAATGCATATTTTCTTTAAATTAGCGTTTTTAATAATTTCAATTGATGAAAGTATTTTAAAATTAGGAAATGGTTCAAAGAAAAATTTTCTTGCTGTTTGCAAAACTTGTGCGCAAAAACTGCTTTGAAGTTGTTTACGTAGAATGATCTTGTTGACATTATTTTGCAAGGAATGGATGTGAGTCAGTTGACAGTAGAAATTTAAAAGAAAATTCTTTCAATGGACATGACAGTCATGTATATCGAAATGAATAGAAAGAAAAGGCCATTTGGGGTTAGAAAAAAGAAAGAAGGCTCATTCGGCGTCGAAATCAAGATCACAAAACAGAAACTACAGAAAAGGAACAAGCTCATGAATAAAAAAAATACTACTTAGATAAATGGCCAAAGAAAAACATGAATATTGAAGAATAACGAAGAGTTGAAAATGTAGACACTGTAAGAGCTGTTGCTGCGAAAGAGACTGCGCTAAATGTAATACGAAAGGTGATAAACTCTTTCGAGCAGATTTTCAATAACTCAAAGTAATTTAAATAAATAAAGAAGAAATGGCAAAACGATAACGAAAGAGTAAAAGGAAAACACAAGAAAGGTTGTGTGAAGAGTTGGGAAAGTTTAACCCACCG
>ASPP01020687.1:0-13063 GCA_000512085.1 Reticulomyxa filosa
AAAGAAAGCAAGAAATGCATTGAAAAACCTGACTCACTGCATCAAAAATATTTGCCTTTCCTTGTTATTAGGAAGCTCATTGTTGCTGGTTCAAAGAAGACTGTTTTTTTAGTTAAAAAATGAAAGTACGCATACATTTGGCACCTTTTTGGATTGCATTTATTTTGAATAATGAAATGTTCAACAACATCAAATAATACAATTGTTTTTTCAAAAACAAAATCCTTTAAAAAATGACAAGTTCGTTTTTAACTGGTCTTTTGGGGAGTCTTTGTTGTTCTTTTAAATGCTCCGATTGAGATTGAAGAGTCGATTCCCAAAGAGTGTTATTCATTATTATCATTAGATCATAAAAGGATAAATTGTAATACAAATTTAAAAGAATCAGGAAATTGAAACAAATACGATTCATGTCCCATTTCAACACTAGCATTTCTTGATGTTTTATTCTTTTTTTTTCTTTCTACTTGCTTTTACAAGATGCTAAAACAAAAAGAATAAAACAAACTGAGGAGAAAGAGTTCTCCTTGAAATATATTCAACACTTGTTTTGCATTATCCGTCGTCACGTAAATAAAAAACAATCAATCGATTATAAAAGTGTAAATCTTCTGATTCAACATGTACACAGCTTGGTTTGCAAAAATTAACAACAGTAATCATGTAAATTGGCATAAAATTTGCAACATTTTTGTTAACTTTGTCTTTATTTGGAAAACTGAAAAAACAAACTGTGATTTAGAGTTTTGACAAAAAAAAAAGAACTATCCTTTTTTTACGAAAGGACAGAGCACTGTCAAAGAAGAGAGGAAAAAAAAAGTTAGGGAAACGACAATGACAACAAAGAAAGCAAATGCTGATGAAGTCGCAAAATGTTTCTTTGAAGAGTTGAGTGAAAAGTACATTTTTTTTAACACAACTTTAAACATTACTGTGTTTCGAACAGCAGGATCGAACAAATGATTTTTTTTTTTACTCACGAAAACAATTGGTTTGTGGTATTCGAGCTGATCTTTTGGCTACTCGAACTTGTATCCATAATGAAATTGATATCAATAGAAACGAGTGGTCATTATTATGGTGATTATTTTTGTAATGATTATTTTAATTTGCATTGGTTGGCGAACAAAGAATCAATAAGTCGCTGATCAGCCTTAAGCTATCTCCAATTATTCTACAGGTAGGCAAGTGAATCACTTTTTTTATTTTTTTTTTTGTCCGAGGACGACTTTTTTTAAAATTTGTTTGTACGTACTTGATGCAGATATTGATGTTGCTATTTTCAGTTATCTTGCGGTTAGTCCCCTCAACTCGATGCTTTAGTAGTTCAGCTTTTTTTTTTTGTTAATGACACGAGTGTCTATCACTTTTTTTTTTTTATTAGAAATATTATACAAAAAAACATTTTTTTTTTTATAAAAAAAAAGGATTTGTTGGTTTTGCTGCGATGATGCACAAATATGTCGAATTCATGATTGGGAATATCTGATTTACAAGGCAAGAACACTCATTCATTAGAAACGTGGTGATTATCTTGTACGTATATTTCATGGCCACGTTTTTGGCATTCATGCCAATAAATACGTTCTTGGCTGCGATGGTCCAACACGTCTGTCTGACCCTGAAAATAGCAATACGTATGGAAATTCGATTAATAGAAGCGAAGAAAGACCCAAAAGGAAACCAAAAACAGAAGTGGCAAACGGTTAAAAGTAGTCTGTGCTCAGAAACTGCGGATGATGCAGTTTAGTTTTTTTTTTATTTACTTTTTTAAAGATAATGAAAAAATTTACTTTGTTTTTTTTTTTTTTAGGTTATGGCTCTAATACGTATTACTGGAGATGGCAAAGAAGTGGAACATCAGAAGATAAGAAGATAGCAAGAGAGTTTGTCAGGCAAAGGGCAATAACTTATTCAAAGTGTTTGCATGGGAAGGCAAAATTATTTTGTTGGCGCTTTTTTAATTGTATTGGCCAACGGACTGCTTATATGGTATTCGCCTAGTTATGCTTCTCTCTCATGTGCTATGTCCAAAGATTAAATGTTTTTTGGTTACGACCAAGTCTATTTTTGTAAATTCGAGGGGAGTGGGGAAAAACATTTTCGACGTGTTTTTTTTTTAGAGTCGTGTTTTGTCTGTTTTTATTGTTTGTTTTTTTTGGATTTCATGGGTGACAATTTGTCTCCCTTTTTAAATTGATAAGTATTTTTTTTGGAATGAAACCAAAACAACATAAAGCCACTCTTTTTTTGCTTCTTCACTGAAACAGTCACACATACCAATCAATTCTTTTTTTCTTTGATCGCGAAATGACAAAAATATCTTGCCTTTTATGCTCTAGCTGTTGGATCACATACTACGCATTGTGGGTCATTTTGTATCAATTGTGGGTCATTTTTATATTTTTTTGAACCGATTATTAAAAAATAGTACTTTTTTTTAGAAAAAAGTACTTAGTAGGGGGAAGGTGGTCCCCTATTTTTTATTTTCTTTTGTTTAATAGTTGTTGCTGGCTTACAAAGTTAGGTAGTTGTTAGCAAGGACTTTATCCTTTGGTTAAGAACATGCATCTCTACAAAATGACTAAAGGCAACTGCGTCTACAAGCATAGAGATGAGATTGACTTCGCCAACAGAAAAGAGAACGAACATGTGAACTACGAAGACGAAAAGACTTTCGTGAGAAATAAAAGATTGGACTATAGACATCAATGCGGACAGACACATGTAAGTGGAATAGAAATGGAAGGCAGAGATCTATCAAAAAAAATCATACTATTCAGTTTTTTTATCGATGGCTTTGTTCAGTACAAAAAAAATCTTCAAAAAAAAGGGTGTATCTGCAAACAAAAAGAGTTTTTAAATCAAATCACAGTAATGTCTTCTTTTTGTTTTGATAGTCATGACATGATTGCCTTTATCTTCCACTTATTTCAATGGAATACTATTAAGAAAACTTTGCAAGCGCGCACAAAAAAGACAACGGAAAGATTTTTGTAAACGGTGTTGATGTTATTCTTTCACACTTTGGATAGCAAATTTACCACTAGATGCCTATCCAAACACTTTGTACAATGCCTTTTTTTTACAGATTATCTCTTCATCCATAATGAAATAACCAATCGTACCTTTGCCACTGGCAAGCTTCATCCGATTGTTTTCCAAATGCTGTCGATTGGTATTGATAATAATAAGCATCGTTCATGTTTGGAAACTGCTGACTATAGTCAGTGGGACGACTATTTCTTTCATCATTTCTATTTCAAACAGCAACTTCTCCTTGCCATTTCTTTTTTCATTTCCTTTGGTTTTCTTCCGTTTATATTGAAACATCCCCTTTGTGAGGAGAAGCAAGCATAGCCAAAGAATGAGGTCATAGCCAACCACTGGCTAAAGTTGCAAAGCAACAACAACCATTAAGAAGAAGAAAATAAATACTTTTAGATACGCTTGTCTAGTTAACTAAAGACGAGATTTGAAAAATGAGAAAACATCAAATGCAATTAAAAAACAGCAATCACAAACAAATCTCTCTTTGAAAACAAAAGCACACAATTTATTGAGTATTAACATTGTTCAAATATCACGTTTTTTTGCAATGTCCATGAGAAATTGCATCTCGTCGGTCAAACCTGTCAAGCAATTGTCCGCTCTTACGTCAAAAGACTTTTTTGTTCTTTTCGTGTTCTTCATGAATTGAATGCATTGAAAAGACTCTTTGCTTGTTATTCCAACGTATATACATGTGTCATTGTTAAAAGTTTTTCTCTTTGCATTTGCGAGTTTTTTATTCTAATTCTTCTCGCCGTGTGATTTTGCAAAAAAAAAAAGCATGATCATCAAGTCTCAGACTCACAGGCAGTCAGTAATTACCCTTACTAAGCCAATAGTATTTCCAAAGTAGAAAATTCTTTTTTTTTAGAGGAAAAAAAGAAGAGAGACGGGGAGAAAAAAACAAAATGAAAAGATTTTGAAATGTGTAATGAGTTGTCTTTTTCCTGTTGTGGGTTTGTTGTAGCCATTTGGGTGAAAATTATGACAATCACTTGTTCGAAATATGACCAAGACAAAAGTTAATTGAGAAGACTGTCCTTTTGTATATTTTTATGCAGGTGTTTTTGTTGAGCTGTTGCAGGTTAGAATAGATAAAGGCGGGTCAATAAAACTTCTTCATGTCTGTTTGTTGCCCGCTGTTCAAGCAAAAAATTATTCATTATTTTTAAGCATGAAATCGTTTTCATTTTGTTTTGGCCAAGTAATCGGAAAATTTTTTTTGAAAGGTAACTATCAGAATTTACAACCAAAAAAGCAAATAAAAAAAACGTGGCCAAATGAAATTGACACAATCAAAAGAAGAGACCAGCAGTTTTGTGAATTAAGGAACAAATAAATACAGCAACAAGAGACATAGCTCTTTCATTTTGTATTATCATTTATAAAAATTGGAATAATTTTTTTAACTTTTTCGTTTTCACATGAGATTGCAACCACAACCAATAGAATTAGAAATAGCGGCTGAAGCTTTGTCACTGAACTTGGTTTGTGGAGAGGGATCTGCGATTCTACCAACAAACCACACTAAATCACTTTGAGTTGTCAAATCAAATGGATAATTGAAAGATTTTTTGACGACATCATTTTTAGTAATTTTAATTGGCGTTTCTGGCGATTTTATTTCTTCATTAACGTGTTTTGTATAAGCAGAGGTAAATCTGGTCTCATCCACACATATGTGAATCTGTTGAATCAATTGCGACATATGCAAGCCTCTCTCTTTGGTGTTATTACACATTTTGCTAAAATCGGCTTCAGTTGGGTCAAAAGCCACCATTTAAGTGTTGTGACTCCTCCAAAAACTGAGCAATATCCATATGAGTTACAATATCCATTTTTGGAATTTGTAAATCAACACATACTTCTTCGCAAAGAAACTAACGTCAAAGATGCCTGGCTAAAATCACAATAGGTATATTTGATCAAAACCAACGACAAACTTTGCAACAAGTCGTCATGCAGCAAATGATAGTTTACAACAACGCAGCACTTCCCATCAGTTAGTATCTTTGAACTTAAGCTGTTTCTGACTTGTCGGTAAAGCAAAAGCATTACAGATAGAAAATAAAAAAATGGAACCAACCCCTTTTGCGACCTTTGATCCGATATGATTTTCATTTGCTTGCAGAAAGAAAAGAAAGGAAAAATCAAGCTAAAACATGACTTTGAAGAAATAATGCAATTTTCAAACATTTTCGTTATTACAATTTCAACAGAGCAAAGTAAAAGAGGGAACAAGTTCTATCAAACCAAAAAAACTCTCTAAGCTATCTTTTTAGGAATAACAAGGTAGATTTTCTTTTTTGTCCAAGAAATGACAAATAGAAAACTTGCAAGTATAATTTCTTTGTCTATTAGCTACTCAGAATTCTAGGACAACTTCCGTTTGCAAACTGAAAGTAATTTCCTCAAATGTTTATGCATTTTTCCTAATTAAAAGGACATCAAATCTCCGCCACATTTGTAACTATTACAGCGACTTGTTCGATTACAACGTCTTAAACACTTCGACAATGCTGTCATCTTGACAATTGAGCAACATCTTCTAAGATATTTTATCGGAGTTTTTTTGACTTTTAGAAGGATAAAATATTCTGGTTTGTTGCTGTCTCTACATTTACCAACAAGTGGCCGTAACAAAGGTGATTAAGCCAACCAAAAAAATGCTACGTCAATTTGTCTTTGTTGTAACGATACAGCAAGTGTTTTGTTTCGGACATCAAGTAAAAAAAGCTTTGATGTTGCAAATTTCGGTAAAAGAGTTATTAGTCTTTGAAAAAGTCTTAGCAGATCTTCAATTGTCATTAGGATTCACCGAACAAATAAACTAAATCCCTATTACATTACAACGGTTGCAACCACCTCCTTACCGATGTGTAGCATACCGTGCATACTTATCCATCAAACAGATAATTTGTTTTAATATGGAAATTGTGAACTTTTTAAAGTATTACAATTTTTTGTAATGTTAACTTATCTAATTTAACTTATCAGCAAAATGTGAGCAAATATTAGCCCAATTTGGTCATATCCTTTACCAATGCATTTATCGTTTCATAGCGTTTGAATTTCTTAATGTAATGAAACGAAACTTAAAGATTTCAATGATTAGAAAGAAAAGAATGTATATCGTTAGGAATTAAACTTGTGTTTGTGTTGTTTTGGAGAAACAACAATAATGACAAAGAAAAAATAAAAAAAATCGAACCACTCCCCTTTTAGGTACCTTTTCTGTTGTCTAATTTTATTGTTGTATTTTGTCAACACAATTTTAGTTTTGATTATTTTTTCTGTAGAAAACTATCTACAATGCAATTTTCTTTCGTATGACAGTTTTTTTTACAATTACAATTGTATAGTGCAAATTTCAGCTGTATGTATCAAATAATGTCTTTTTGTGAAGAATACCATAGAAACTTGATGTTTGTTTTGTAGAGAGAATGGAGTAGACTAAGTGTAATACGAAAAAAAATTTATTTCATCTTTACTTTATTTTACTGAATTTGGTTTTTTAGGAACTAAGTATTCAACAACAATAAAGAAAACGGGTAAAAGGCACGACAAAACAAGTTATTTGTTGTGAATGAAGTTTTAATCCACCAAGATACCACATTTTCTTTATTGTTTAAGATTGCACAATAGGGACTTACCCTACAGTCCTTGTTTTAATTAACCCAAAGGTTGCAAAATTGTAATTTCTGCTTCACCAAAGAAACTGTAAGAGAAGCTCCTACTATAGAGGGAGAAGAGTGGGCTAAACTTTCTCCACCACTCTTCACTTACAAGTCTTGTTCCTCACTTTCATCCATTGCTTTCTTTTTTTTTAATTTAGTCTCTGTTTTTGTAGAAATTTGCTCGAAAGAGCTACTAAGCCTTTCGTATTACATTTAATGCACTCGCACAAAACATTAATAAATGTTCAAAACAATCTTAAGAGAGTGCAACATTCAACATCGAACACCATGTCTTTATGTTCAAGCCGTACAAAATCGGTCCTTAACATAAAACTCTCAACTTGTGGTTGTGTTCAACATGTTGTTAACTTTGTCTTTATTTAGAAATGTGTCAATAATTACGGCTTAGGATTGTGCCTAAAAGAGACACTCCATTTTTTTCTCTCTGCTATTGTCCTTTTGAAAAGCAACACCCCAAAATAGACAACCCAAACTTTCTTGATTTTTGACGACACTATAAAGAAAGTGCATCTATTCTTTTTAAATGTCGCTGTGTTTTTGAACAGATGGAAGATATATAGTCAGTTTCGAAAACTTTAGTCACGGATGAAATCTTCCACTTCTAAGTCGTAGAGGACACTTTTCCATCTTATTTCTTCTTTTGGGGAATAACACTTTTCAACAAAAGCAAGTTTTCTGGATGATTACATTTTAATTTGTGGAATTGCACAAAATGTAATACGAAGGGTTTTGCTCTCCTGAGCAGTTTACAACAACAAAAAAAAACAAATGAATAACCAATGGTCAAGTGAAGAGAACAAAAGGGGTGAAAGTGGGATGTGTATGTAGTTGGAACACCAGTCCCTTTTTTTGGGAAACAACACTGCCAAAGAAGAGGAAGAAAGAGACTTAGGAAATGGTGATAACGGCGACAGAGAGGCCAAATGATCATGTACTCACAAAAAAGCTTTCGATTTTGGTGCTACTATGAAAAGTTGAGTGAAAAAGTCGTTTTTTTTTAACACAATTTTTGAGTGTTGCTGTGTTCTTGAACAGCTGGAACGAACAATACAACAATTTTTTTACTCATGAACACAATTGGTCTCATGGTAAAAGAGCTGAGATTTTAGCTCCTCGCGCTTGTATCCATAATGAAACTGGTGGTCATTACTTTGGGTTTAAAACACAGTAGAAATGACTGTGCTATCGTTGCCACTGTTATTATTGCAGTGACGTTTGTAATGTTTGTTTTGGTTGGCTATCAAAGAATCCACAGATTGCTGATCGGCTCACTTGGTTAGAACAATTTGAACCAATGTTTTTTTTTTTAAACCGAAACATACATTTTTTTTTATTGTACGTACTTGATTGTAATAGCGATTGCTATTTGCATTTATCTTGCAGCTAGCCCTTTCGACTCATGGCTTTAGCAGTTAGCTTTTTTTTTTTTGTTGATGACGTAGACGTATCATTTTTTTTTTTTTTTTAGAAACCGTACACAAAAAATTTTTTCAGAAAAAAAAAAAGGATTGTTGGTTTTACTATAGTGATACAAAGCTTTGTGGAGTTGTACCTGATTAGAAACGTTTGATTTGGAAAGAAAAAAAAACTCATCCATTGGAAAGGCGGCGATTGTTTTTTACGTATGTTCATGATCACGCTTTTAGCTTTATTGTCAATGAACACGTTGCGATGGCCATCTACTTTACATCACATTCCCCTGCAATCATTGCAAATTTTAACGCATACAGACACAACTGAAAACTAGACAACATAGATAGACAGCGACTAATACAATTGGAATTAAAGCTTGGCTGGAAATAGTCCAGACTCAGAAGCAACATGGTGCAGTTTAATATTTTTTTTTTTACATTCTTAAAGATGAATATAAAATTTATGTTGGTTTTTTTAGTTTTATGTCTAATGCGCGTTACTGATTGTGCCAACGAAGTGGCAACGTCTGCGGACAAGAAGACAGCAAAGAGTTCGCAATACAAGGCAACTGCTTACTTTAGCGAAAGAATTACTTATATGCTATTTGTTTCGTTGTGTATCCTCAAGCACTGTGTGTAAAAAGTGGTTTTTTGAACCACAAATTTTTTTTCTTACTGGAGTGAAGGGGAGGGGAAAAAAAGAGGGGAAAAAGTGCTTCCGTTGTTTTTTTTGGAGTATTTTTATCTGTTTTTATTTTTCGATTGTTTTTGCATTGTACTGGTGACACTTTGTCACCATTTTTAAATGCACTAAATGTTTCTTTTTTTTTGGAATGACATCAAAAGAAAAGAAACTCAACCTTTTTTTGTCTCAGCCATGTTACCCAGCCAAATATTCTTTTTTTTTCCATCAGAAAGTGACAAAAAGATATTGCATTTCATGTTCTGATTGTCGGATCGCATACTACACATTGTGGGTCATTTTGAATAAATTGTGGGTCATTTTTATATTTTTTTGAACCGATTATCAAAAAAAGTACTTTTTTTTTAGAAAAAACTACTTAGAAGGGAAGACGTGGTCCCATTTTTTTTATTCTCTCTTCTATAATGCTTGTTGTCGTGTTACCAAGTTAGGCAGTTTTTTGGCAAGGGCTGCATTCTTTAGTTAATGACATTTCTCTCTGCGCAATGGATAACATCAAATGTGTTTACAAGCTCAACATAACCTTTACTTTAACAAAAGAAAAGAGAAACATCAAATCATTGCGTGTGGACTGGAAACGTTGAGACAATGAGGAGTTGGTATGTGGTAGTTATGATTACGGACAGACGCCACTACTGATAAAAAGATTGGATAGAAAATATTTTGGGACATAAATAATTGGCTATCACATGTATGCGCAATAAAAATAACAGACAAAAAAATTTATTTACTCTTCAACTGTGATCTGATTTAACAATAGAATTATCCAATGCATTTGGACTTTGTTGTATTGTGAATAGTCATTTGTTGGAACAAAAAGGAAAGAAAATGGCGGAAATAACGCCAACGTGGTATTATATTCATATCTCATTTTACCGACAGTCGAAAGAGTTGAGCACTTTTTTCAAACTAATTCTCTTTTTTTTTAGTATACAAACCGTTAAGTGTGGTTATACGTTTGTGAATATGTGTAATCATAGGTTACCTTTGTGGATCATGACTGCAGCATATCTCAATACGACATTTGTTTATTGGTCGAATCTTACAAACTACCACTCTAGGGTTATCACCAACTTTTTTTTTGTTTTTGTATTTTGCTGGCCGATAGCTTGGAAGACTTAGTATGCTGGTCCCTCATTCAAAGGATTTTGGTACGTCTTGTACACGTATACACATGCAATTGAAGAAAAAAAAAAACACAACATTTTTTTTTCATTTGAAACTGAGATAATTTGCAAATGCAATGGTTACGAAAGCAAAAAAACAAATTGATGTTTTGTGCAATAGGTTGGAACATTAATACATGACATTGGGGATAGCACCGATTTGGCAGGTCATGATAATAAAAAGATGTCATATGAATTTGCTGACAAATGCGCAATTTCATATTTTGCAATGCCTGCTTGGGAAATTGTGTTGATATTTTTAGGCGCACATGCGCTGGCTTTGCTCGATGCAATCCTTGTTTGGGGTTTGGCTGGTTTGTTGAGGTCGGGAGTTTGCCTTGGGAAAATTTGTTCGTTTGTTTATTTTTTTGTGCATATGAAAGGCATCAATCGCATGTTTTTAACTCGATTACGAGTTGCACACATTATTGATTGCCTTTTTGCAACTTTTCTGAAACGGATGTCTTGGACAAATAATGACACACAAAGTGTCGATCTTCTTTCGTTAAACAAGTATAAATACTTAGAAACTTTATTTATAATTGTTATTCTGATTATTGTGTTTTGTATCCAAATGTATTTACACCGTATATTTTATATTATACTTGTTAATAATATGTTTGGAATTGTGATTATGTTTTTAACGTCCAAGGAAGTGATTAACACTGACACTCACAACAAACTATCCTTCGTTGATTTGTTATTATTGTTCCATTGTATCAAAAGATTTAACCATTGTTTCGTACTTATATATGTAAATATGTTTGTGATTACTTGCGGAGATTGAACTATTCTTATTTTATATTGTTTGTATATAAACAGGTTTTAATCGTTTCTATGAAATACTGAAAGACGTCTGGTTTGCATTTGCTTTGATTTACTTTGACATTCTGGCAGTACATACACTTTCACCCACAAGACTTAAACGAAACTTACCACATTAACATCTTTCTTAAAAAGAAAAAAAAGAGTGTTTTTTTGTACATAATATACATGTATGTATAATACTTTTAGTAACATTGACATTAATGATAATATGCGTTTATCATATATAAAAGGAAGAGATCATTTTCGTTTGTCGTATCGTATGTGGAATATTATCGTTTTTCTTTTTTTATAGAGTAGATATAGTTAAATTAATTTGAAAAAGTTGGTCCTCCAAAAAAATTATGCACTTGCAGCTTCGCATTTGAACGAAGCAGATGTCATGATATCAAAGATCTTTTGTAGATATTAAAACTAACTAACTAAACACTTTTTTTGTCAAAGTCCTTGTGAAAAAAAAATATTATGAATTCAATATTTTTAATCATTTGATCTCACGTTCTTCAAAACGCTGGTGAAAAAAAGGCCCTTTTGGTCACTCAACATATCTCAGTCAAGCTACGCCTACTCCTCTTACAAATGCCAAACCAAAAAAGTCCTGTTTAAATTATATCGTCACAATGTTTGTTTTTTTTACAAAGTATCATTATAATAATATAATAACTACATATATTTTCTATTTTTATTGTCATCCAAAAAAACCCGTGCTTGCATTAAAAAAGATATATTATCAAATCTGTGGTCTTTACATCCATAACATCGGAACACAATTAGCATTTCCAGCTAATGTGCTTGAAGAATGATACAATCGTACTCATTATATTTTGGCTGGATGAAAATAAAAATAAAGAGTGTTGGATGTTGACAATAGTGTGATCATTTGCTTACAATAGATGACATAATTGTGTGAGTACACTTTTGTTATTGTTAATTTTTTTTTTTCCTCAAAAGGCATCCACACAACGGCTATCCATTGTATCAAATCATCACAATCTTATATAATTGCCTGTAACCCTTCCCTCCAAATTTGTTATTTCTATCAGCCAACAGATAATGCTTCAAGCAACTTATATACATATACAATTTTTTTTTTAATGATTCTTTTTTTTATCATTCAATAATATCTACTTTTATCCTTTTTGAGGAATTGGACAACGTTAATATTGGATTGGTATTGTTGTACTTATTTGACCATGCTGTCTGGCATTTGCATTTGGCATCTGGATATTTGACGTTTTGGCATTTGCAATAAAGTAACTTCCAAAATGATCACTTCAATGTTGCCTTTATTTTTCAAAAAAATAGTATGTAAATATATATATATACATATATAATAATAGTAATTATATTTTTTGTACGTAGAAAATACACAATTTGGAAAAATGATAGTGGTACATGTATTCAAATACAATGCCTTGATTTATCTTTCATGACATATGCACGATCATTTTGTTGTTCGTTGTTACGTACTCTGACAAAGTAATCTGTGCGTAATGATGTTTGGTATACGTAAACATGCAAGTTTGACATAGCTAATAAGTAGCAAATCACATGCAGTGTCGCTGTTGACGCATTTGGGAGCAATAATTCAGCTCTTTCGTCGTATGTGTCGTATAATGTTAATAAAGTATTAATCTATCCACTTTGGTTGTCATCTCGTTGATTTGGATAATGAAGTCAATGCAATGTATTTTGTTTTATGCATTTGCAATTACTAATTCAATTCACAATCAATACAATACAATGGATAAATAAATAATTGTTCAAATAAAAAAAGAAAAACTTAATGTATAGATTGAACTTGGAGATGTCAGTATTACGTTTTAAGAATAACCAAAGAGGATAGTTTTGACATCAGTATTTCTTGATTCAAGGGAAAGATGACCAAGTTGGTAGATCATGGTAAGAGTTTTGATCTTTGTTGTTTGTTACCCACACATATACAAACATATAACAGTATTCAACCAACATGTTATATATCCATCTTTGCGTTATCGAGAATGTATCGACAACATATCCATGAGTGAGAATTCCAACAAAACTGTAGTTTGACATTCAAAGTAACATCTTTGTCAAATACATAAACATATATCAAATATTCATTTTTTTCTTTAACAAAAAAATAATATGTTACCTGTAAAGAAGTTCAAGTAATTTGATTTTATAACTATTACAATTGTAATGTTTCTTGAATGTATTAGGATGCAG
>ASPP01020701.1:0-12340 GCA_000512085.1 Reticulomyxa filosa
AAAAAAAAAAAAAAAAGGGGTGAGTTTGTTCATTCACATAACTTTGTGTTTGTTGATGAACATGGAAATCGTCCAACTCGTGCGCTGACTTCCCGTCGTTCTCCACAATGTTCAAAATCCTCTCCTTTCTTTGCAATTCTGATGACGAAACGTTCTTCTCTTTCACCAGCTTGTTACGCGCTTCGCGTGCTACTGTTGCGTCGTGCGACGATCCATGGCTGGCTGGTGCTTCTGTTGTCGTGCCTAGCGGACGGCCTCGGTCTCCTGAGACATCGTTTTGTTCATTGTTTTGTTTGAGAGTTTGTTACTGTTGGTGCTGTCTTTTGTTGTTTTTTATTGTGTTCGATTTCAAATACATAAACAACCAACATGCCCTTGTCGTTAGTGTTGCCCATATTCGTGATAAAATAAATTTCTATCAGAAAAACCGAAATAGGTTGCACGAATTCGATTCAACCCACTCCTTGCTTTTAAATTATTTCTACAATTTTTTTTATTTTATTACCCTTGGGCTTCATGTTTTTAGCTTATTTAGTAAACTGACGTACTGTGTGAGTATAGTCTAATGACGAGTTGATTAACACTACGTTGATAATTTTTTACTCGCTCTCTTCTTTAACATAGATCAGGAGAAACTATATAACTTAAAATAGTATTGTCATTTCACTATAGAAAAATAATTACAACTTGTTATCAAAAAATAAAAGAATACGTGAAAGGAAGTTAAAAATGGCCCAACAAGAATCACATTTAAAAAATGAAAAAATGGTAAAGTATACAAAGGGTATTAATTAATCTTATTCTCATTAGTGCAAAAAGTTACAGTTTTTACAAAATTATGAATGAGGATATAATTATAATATACTCCACTCAAGACGAGTTGTGAATATTTGTCGAGTCGATACAAATCCAAAAAAAAAAATGTCACACGACAATTTAAAACCTGCACCATTGAATCCTGTGGAGCAGCAAAAAGTGTTAAAAGAGAGGATATTAAAAGAAATACATGCTTTGAAGCTGAGAGAATCATTAGTTATTTCTCGCCAATCTTTAGCCACTGTTACACCAAAATGCACACAAATTAATCCTTTTCGTGAAATGGAAAAATACTCAAACAGTTATCACTTTCAGAAGTTTAATCTTTGTAGTCAAATAAACACTGTTTAATTGAAAACAAAATTACAGTGCACTCTCAAAAAGATGAAACTTGTCTATCTCAAACAAGGCCAATGCAAGTTAACGAAAAACATAAATTACCATTAACTTGTGGAATGGATTATGGATGGTTTCTTGAAACGGTTGAAAAAGGTACATCACAATCCCAAGAAAAAAGCAACTGCAATACAAAAAATCATCAAGCCAAGAGATGGAATTATCCAATTCCACAAACGGATGTGACACAATTTGCTCAACTTTACTATTTGTCAACTAATGAGACACTATTTTCTAAAAAAAAATAAGGTGCGTTTGTAATTTCACTTTTTTGCTATTTTTTAATATTAGTTTACGAGTTGTAAAAATAATAATTGAAAAATTTTACGTTTAAATCTCAAAGTAATTTTAAAACAATCAAAGCAGCAGGACACAACAAAGTGAACGTTCTAATAAGTTCAATTTTTTCTTTAGACTTAAAATGACAAGTTTGGCCCAAAAGTCATCATTGTGGGTTCAAAAAAAAGCTTTCAGTTTCAACCAAATATGGAATATTTGATATTACAGACAATATTTCAAAGCTGAAAGAAATTTCAAGCGTAAAGATTGGCCTTTGTCACGTTTTCTGTATGTTCTTTTTTGGCAGCTTATCTTGTATTGTGCTTTTATGTCGACGCATTTTAATAGTGATTATGTGTATATTATGTGATGATTTTTCGGATAATAGTGACACACACTGTAAGTTGAGAGCAAACTAATTTTAATAATTGTAATGAATGAACCAATGACGTAATTTAAAAAAAAATCTGAAAATAGTCAGCATCCCTTTCTTTGGCAAGTCGTGCAAACAAACAAATGGATAGCAAAGCCTCTGAATTACTCGAAATGTTAGTACCTGTGGATAGGAATTATGTGCACAATTATGAAGGTATAAACAAAAAGGGGCTAATATTTTTGGTTTATAATTTACTTTGATCCATATAAAAAGGTGATGATGATATGCCGGCACATGGAAAATGTGTGCTATTGGGATGTGAAATCACTGTCCCAATCACTGATGGCAAATTGAACATGGGAAAAGACCAAGGAATTTGGTTGTATGAACACAGATATGGATCACATTCAAGACAGATTGTTGTCAGTATTTATGGGATTCCTTGAGTTTTTTTATAATAAATTTGAAATTAGTTAAGCTGATTGTAAAACATTACAAAATAAATTCAGTAAAAAATGCATATATAGTTTATTCTGCAATTTCACAACTGATATTTTTCTTTTTAAAGTATTGCCAACTGGCATTGGAAAAATTAAAGCTGTTTTAATCTAAATTTAGCAACGAGTAAAATTAGTACCATAACACAAAGACGGCAATTTTTTATGGAGAAAATCGATCATAAAGTTTTCAGTCCTCTCTGCGATCTACTGTAGTTCAAAAATTATTTTTTCAACTTCTCCTAGGCAAAGTTTTAACAATTTTTAAAAAGAGAACGTGATAAGACTTATTTCTACACATTTATTATTTAAAACAATGAACTAGTTGCTCTTTTTTATTGTTCTGATATATATAATTACTTGTCAATCGTTATGTTATAAATGGATGCAATAAAACAATAAATCATTTTTGGTAGGGAAGTACCAATGAATTTTTTTCAGCTTTCTTCACAAAGAGGGAATCTTTGAAAACGTGCGTTTGATTCCAATAGATCTTGGACAAAATTAATAAAAATTATAAGCAGTGTACTTTTCAAAACTTTGAAGTTTCTCCTTAAAAACTGGCAAACTAGTATATAGTTTTTTTTTGAGATTGTTTGAATTAAGGGGTAAACTTGGACATGTCTGGGTTAACTAAAGAACAATTATTTGGCGCTGTTCCAAAAAAGCCTCCACCTCCACCAGTACCCACAGCTAATGTAGATAAGGAGGAAAAGAAAGAATCTTCCAATCCCACTGAGGCAGACGACAAAGAGATCAAACGTCAAAAAAACCGACAAAAAGTACCTTTTTCTTCCCCCCATTTGTGTTCAGCCAACAAGACCTTTTTTTTTACCTAAAAGAAATTATTCGACAAATGCGTTGTCCATTTTTTTTCCCCACATATTTGTAATTATGCGCACCGAAAGTAATAATTGAATATTGTTTAAGAAGTACAATCTACGCAAACATTTGAAATGTACACAAAAAAAAAAATGGGATAGTGTGTTCAAGAGTTGGTTGATACTGAGCAAACATATTGCGACCAATTGCAAGTGTTGACAGAATTGTATGTGACGCCCTTGAGAGAGAATGGCATAATTAAAGACAATCAGCACGCAGCATTGTTTCCAGACATCCAAACTATATCGGGATTGAACCAAAACTTGCTATTAAGTTCATGCGCAAAAAAAAGTCCGAGGAGAGTAGAGTATAAATGTTGGATTGCACTGATACATAACACAAAACAGCATTGAAAGAAAAGTTGAAATCTTGGGATAATGAAAAATCCCGAATTGGCGATGAGTTCATTAAATTTGCGCCATATTTCAAAATGTACCAAAAGTTGAGAAGAAAAAAAAAAAAAAAAAACTGGATGGTCGCGGTTTTTGAATACTTTTATATACATTATTATGTACTTGACACGTTTACACACACATGTACATGTATGGATTTTTCTTGAAATTGACAAACAACAGTTATGTAAATAATCACGAAAAAGCCACGAAAATGCTAGAGCAATTAGGAAGCTCTGAAAAGGTTTGCAAACAAATATTGTGTACATGTTCATGTATGATATAAATATATACTTTTTTTTTTTTAAATTTCCCCTTTTTTTTTTTTTTGTTGGTATGTCCGTTGCATACCAATAATACAAACAAAAATTATTCGGAGAGAAAAAAAAAGGTGATGGAAAGGGGGGGGGAGGGTGTCTCATTGTCTCACTGTGTCACGTGGATTAAATTGCGATGAATAGTTTCAACAATTTTGCACACAACAACAAACGAATGCCCGCAGCAAAGGCCTGCCATTGGCCAGTTTTTTGATTCTTCCGATTCAGCGCGTGCCCCGTTACGAACTTTGTTTTCGAGTTAGGTATTGTTGGTGACATTTCAATCGCGTTTTGGTTGTTTGTGTGTATCTCGACTCATTTACATTTACTTGTTTGTTTATTTTTCCACAAAAAAAAAAGTGGAATTGCTTAAATTGACCAACGAAAAGCATCCTGATTACAACGATATCCAAAACACGTTGAAGCAAATCAGCGCTGTCAATGCAACTATCAACACACGCATGAAAGACTTTTCTTCGAGAGAACAGGTTAAACAAGTCGAGCAAAGATTTGGAGGTTCGTGTTTTTTTTTTTTCTCCATTCATTTGTATTTGCATATTGTATTTACACTTCTATTTTGTGTTTGTATAATGTATGAAGTATGCGTATATTATGTCCCCCTTTTTTTTTTTTGTTATAACTTAAAGATTGACCAAAATATGTTTGCTTGTTTTTTTGGAAAATCTAGGCGCAATACCGCTGGTTGCACCAGCTCGCAACTATGTTCGAGAAGGATATTTGAGTAAAGTATGCCGCAAGAAGGATCGCAAATACCTGTTTTTTTGTTCAGTGACTTGCTACTGTACTGCACGCAGAGTCCGACGGGAAAGCTATCGTTGAATCAAAAGATCCCATTTGATCGCTACTTCCGTATTGATGATGTCAAAAATAATCGCAAGTACGGCAGCTTGTGCTTTGAGATACACTCCGTTGTCAAGTCTTTTCTTGTCTATGCCGACGATTTGGCCGAGAAAAATGCGTGGGTGGAAGACATACGAAAATCCGTTAAGTTTTATTTTTATTATTATTTTTTTAAATACGTTTTTATGTGTACGTAGGTTTTGTGGCAGTGAGAAAGGGGAAGAAGAGAGGTGAATGAAATATGCGTGAAATGTAAATGTTTTGTGTGTACATGGCAAAAAAATAGCTAACCAAAATGTCTACTGTGTTTGAGGCTACGCGCGTATCTGAAGTGGGCTTTAAGACAACTGCACCCATCTGGTTTCCTGATGATTTTAGCGAGGATTGTATGAATCCTCCGTGCATGAAGAGATTTACTTGGACAAGACGTCGACATCATTGCAGATACTGGTACTTTTTGTCGGCTTACCTTTTTTTTTTTTTTTTGGGTTTTTTATTTATTTGTTATATCCCCTCCTCTTTCTTTGGTATCAATAAGATGACGCCCAAATAGTATTTCTTTATGTATACGTGTGTGTGTTATGATAACAGCGGTCGATTAGTTTGTGGAGATTGTAGTTCAAACAAATTGCCCAACAGAAGTAATGAACAACAAATTGTTCGTGTTTGTGATATTTGCTTGTTAAGTTGTTTTTAAAAAAACAGTCTCAAACAATGAGTACCAACGAGGAGTCCATTTTTTGTACATTTGCACGAGTAGTCGTGACAATAAAAATGCGTTTCCCGATTTGGAAGAACGATTGAAATCCAAGAGTTGGTTCTCCAACTCGGGAAAGTCACCACGATCACAGGATGACAATGAAGAAGAATGGGAAGATTCCGATAGCGATGGAGAGTCAGGAGCTCCTCCACAAGAAATGGTCGGGGTTCCACCAAAATCGGCGTCGCTTCGCAGAATATCACCACGTCGTTCGGATAACCCTCAGAGTATTGCCGGTAAATTGGGCCTGCAAAATGAAAGTGCAACCAATGGGAAAAATGAATCACAACACTATCCAAGCTATTCTTTATCCGAAAAACGCCCTTCAAACAATGCTATGAAAAGAATGCCTCCTCCTAAAATGGCAGTTCAGCCTCCTGTATCTGCTCCATCGGTCCCTTTTTCGGAATCAAGCGCTTCCTCTTTACCACCACCTCCTGATGACGATGAAAACATTGGTAAGGAAAAACAAGGAATGAAGAGGATTAATAGTTTTTATTGTTTTTGAGTTTTGAGAGAAATATGTTGAATACTAATATTTCCATCTGCATCTATAATTTTGTTATGTGTTTCTGATTTTAGAAAAAGAAAGACTGCGTGGAGGAAGCCTATCTTTGCCGGCTGGACTTGATTCCAACGTTCGTAATCAAATAATCGACATGGACCGCAAATATAAATCAACCATTGAAGTAATGCAAGGGAAACTCGAAGCAGAACGCAAGAAAAATGCAGAACTACAAAGACAAGTCAAAGATTTGAGAGAAGAAAATGAGCGCTTGCGTAAATCTAAAGTTGATCTTGTGACATGGGCCAATGGAGAAATCAATACCCTCAAAAAAGCGCTTAAAAATCAGCAATTGACAAATCAATCGGGAAGCAATGATGAAGGCGAAGTTGAAAAATAGCATAGCCCAATTTTTATCCGCTATTTTAATTTTTTCTGTTGTTCTGTCGTTGTTTTGTTCAGTTCTTTTCTAAAATTGTACAGCTGAGAAACAGCATTTCAATAAACTATCAAAACTGCTTTTATGAACATATTACTATTCTGTAGTTCCTGCAATGGGCGGCGATACATTAGAGATTTCAAAAGTAGTGCATTCCACTTTGTAATTTTGTTAGAAAATATCAGAAGGTTGCACTTTTGTTTTGACTTCAATAACAAAAAAAATTGAAAAAACAATCTGGTCAGATATTAGTTTGGGATCGTGAGTTTTTATTGTAATACTATAACTGGAAAAAAACACTTCGTTAAATTTTTTCTAAGCACTACTTCATTTTTCGTACAAACGATGCGCCAATCGAACAAAAAGCTTTAAATCGAACTCTTGTTCATATTGTGCAGAAAAGTTCCACAATGATTTCAAATTGTTGACAAGTGCACTTACTTCCCTTTTTGGATCTTGTTCACTTTTCACAATGTTAGGTTTGTTAATTTCGCCCAAAATATTGACACATTCTTCAATGTCCTTTTCTTCTTGTGATCCATCAGCACCACCTTGGTTCTGTAGCTGAAATAAATCCAGAATTTGATGCATAGCCATGCTTCTCATGGAATTATTTTCTGTGGAGATAATAACATTGGCGATGTGTTGTTTAAATTTTTGTAAACTCATAATCTCTGACTCTATAGTATCCTTGCAAATAATTCGATAGACTTGAACTGTGTTGACCTGTCCAATGCGATGAACCCGATCCATTGCTTGTAGATCCTTCATTGGATTCCAGTCATTTTCCATAAATATTACCACATCGGCCGTGCTTAAATTTAATCCCAATCCTCCTACACTGATGGTCAGCAACAATATTTCAACACTCATATCTTCATTAAATTTCTTTGCAATGTTATATCGCTCCGAGGATGAAATTTTTCCATGCATTGTAAGATATTTCACTGATTTAAAATGAACACGCAATAATAATGATTCAATCAATTCCATTACTTGCTTTAATTTCACAAATATTATTGCCCGATGATTTCTGCTTTTGCTTGTCTCACCGATGCCACACTGATGCAAAATATCTCTTTTTTCCCCCGAAAATCCCCACCCAAGTCACAAACCATGTGCATTGAGAGAAAAAGACAACATTTTTTTGCTTGAAAAAAATCAATTGTAAAACCTTAAAGCCTGTAATTTTGGAGCGTATTCAATTGATTCCAATGTTCCATGATTTCGGTTTAATTCTTCCATAATTTCCTTTTAACAAACAAAGCAAAGAATATCGTCTTTCTTATTGTCCTTTCTTCATTGTGTCTCCAACACTTAGAAAAAAAGAAGGTTATTGTTGGGACAAATGCACGAAAAACTGTTCGTAAAGGATGGAATCGATCCAGGACTAATTTGGGATGAATACACAATCGTCTCAAATAAACAAGTAATTTTAAGTGTTTTTCAGTCAGCTGCTTTCCATAAGCGGAGGAAGTCAATTGATTCATGGATTCGAATTCTGTTCGTTGACTTTGGATGTACAATCTTTTTTGCAAAGGTGACAATTCGACATAATAGTCTTGAATGATCTTTGGTGGCAATTCGGTCAACACATCCGATTTCAGCCGTCTCAAAATGAATGGAAGTACTTGTTTGTGCAGCTTTTCCAATTTGTAATTGCCAACCTTTTGCTGCGCTAGAGTGGCTTTGGGTTGATACGATTTTTGAATTGGAGAAGAAAACTGAGAGTTGAACGAGGTCTCGTCACGTGACAAATATCCAGGCATTAAAAAATCGAACAGCGACCATAACTCCAGCACATTGTTTTGAATTGGAGTCCCGCTCAATATTAAACGGTGTTTGGAATTTAATATTTTTACAGCCAATGTTAGCTTCGTTTTTGTGTTTTTTATCGTATGTCCTTCGTCTAGTATGTAGTACTGCCATTGATACTTTCTCATTTTTTCGATGTCCTTGAGCAAATGTCTTTTTTTTTTTTTTTTACTTCCGTTGACTCTTTTAAGTGCAATTGAATAAACAAAAAGAAAACTTAACAGAATATGATATCATCACCAACTGTTTTTCACTAATTCCAATCTTAGCCCGAATTTCATCCCTCACATTTGGTTTCCCAAAAATCACAATGGTGCTATCCACACATCCACATATATGTCCATATGCACATATATGTATGTACACTTAATATAGATTAATTTGCAAGTCTGAACTTTAGGACATTTGGTTTGAAAAATTTTTCTACTTCATGTTTCCAATGCCAAATGACAGTGGAAGGACAAACCACCAAGGAAGGTACGTGCGAATTGGCCGAATCATGATAATAGGAATAGACAAGTATCAACAAAGTTTGCAAAGTCTTTCCCAAGCCCATATCGTCGGCCAGAATGCCATGAAGACAATAGTCATGCAGAAACAATAGCCAATTCAATCCTTCTTTTTGATAAGGCCGCAAATCTAACTTTTCATCCAACAAATGTTCTTTGACTTTGTTTATGTCAAATAAATTCTTTTCAATTAGCGATGGATCAATTAGTTGTTGCAGCATTGTATCATATTTTTGTTTTGTCTGCTTCAATTGCGTTGGTATATTTGCATTCATTTGTGAGCCGATCGACAATGGGATAAAGCGCACCGCCAAGGCAAATATAGAATTGGCATTCATTCGAATTTCTTTGTCGTTATCATTCAAACATTGAAACAAAGGAATCACCAATAAAGACAAATAGGGCAGTATGGCATTTAACAATTCCTCCCTCATTTTTCGATTTTTTTCTTGTTCCCGTATTTGTTCCATTGAAAAAGGTCCAATTTGTAATCTTTTCCATTTCTCGCGATTTTTTCCATGGCTTTCCGTTTTGTTGTTTAATGTGTCCATCAGCTGTAGAACACTTACAATTACTTCGACAGCACCCAAGCGAAAATGCTTTGTTTCCATCAAAGCATAAAAAAAATAGCAATGTGTATAACAACAACATCATATTCATTATATATATATATATATATAATTAATATGTACCCTTTTGGTGTGCATTAATTTTGGAGTGATAAAAGAAATGATCAATGACAATACGGTATCGGTATCACAATTCAGGTATTCTAACAAAACAAAGCGGCACTGCTCTCGCAAATATGCGTCATCATGCTCATAGGTGCCATGAAGTACATGTTTCAACAGATGTCCACAGTGTTTTTCTCGATACAATGGCTCCAATTTGTCTACGAAGCAACTCAGTAGCTTTTACCAAACATCCAAACAATCTCAAAAAAACAAACAAACAAACAAACAACAGCAATAACAAATAATCAAACAAGCATACCTTTAGAACAGCATCCACTTTCGCCTCTAAGTCATTGGGGTCAAATTTTTGCTCATCAAATTTCATTTCCTGTTCAACTGTGTCCAAAATTGGAAAGGCCTGGACAATGTATTTATCGAACAATTTGGTTATCTTTGGATGCTGTTCAAAGATGCTTTGCCCGAACATTTGGCACAAGTACCCAATGATGAGCTTAATGCCGTATATGGGCTCTGTTACCTCGAATGCGTGTTGTAATGAATTGACTATAAATTCCCATATGTCTTTTATCATTTGACGATTTTCAGATGTTGCCTTGTCCTTGTGTTTGCCTACTTTGTTGTCACTCAAACATTTCATTAGTCGTGCAATCGCAAATGCACTAATTTCAAAGACAAAACAAGCAAAAACAAAAAAACAAGTAAAGTTAGCGATGACATTTTTCTGAAGCGTTCAACAACAGCAAAAACAAACAAAAAAAATGACATAAGATTAGACCTTCGATATTGCAACGTCGGATGGGAATCCATCAAAACAGCTTTTTCCAGTGTCTTGAGAATGGACGGGATGAATTGATACAATGCCTGAATATTAGCAGAGGAAATGATGACGTGAGCGACAGAGCTATGGCACTGCAATTTCAAGAGATCAATGGTCATCATAGTGTTGCATATACAAACAGTGAATTGACTGTAGAGCGCTGAACGCTGTGTGTCTTGTTCCAGAATTTCCTCACTTCTTTTTGCGCGATTATTTTCTTCTTTTTCTTCCCACTGCTTGTATTTGTCCCTCGCAATTGAAAAATATCGATCCATCGTCATCTGGCCACTGGTCATAAAAGGCAATATCTCATTTTTGAATAGCAATTCATTGGTTTGGAATGTTTTCAAAAGATTTTTGCAGCGTTGCATTACATTGAATCGATGATTCAGCATATCGTGA
Organism: Reticulomyxa filosa; assembly: GCA_000512085.1. NCBI lineage: Eukaryota > Foraminifera > Reticulomyxidae > Reticulomyxa > Reticulomyxa filosa. The sequence goes on from ASPP01020701.1 coordinate 10,759, forward strand.
TAATTGAACATTTCTTCTTCTGTTTTTCAATTTCACAATTTTTTTTAAAAAAGGTAAATAAATGTAATATAATATAATAAATATTATATTATATTACATTTATTTATTTTTTTATTTTTTGAATACCAGAAGTGTTCAATGCCTTTTCCCATAAGCTATGATCTTGATCGATTTCAATGAGTGTTTGCGATGAATTGCAATGGAGTTCATTCCAGACATCAGACAGCAGCCAACATCCCAGTATCCGCTTCCAGCCAACCACTTGCGTTACGGGCAGATGCATTTGCATCGCATAAAGACAAATTTGGTTTTGTATTTGCAGCCAAGACTCGGAAGGCTTTGGATTGCAAAGGATGGAAGTAGCCAATAGTTTCGCCAAGAGTCGGGAGCCATCGTCCACGACATTCCAGACAATAATTAAATGAGGGGTTTCATAAGTGCTCCACACGTTTATCTTGGAAAGTTGTGTTTTGTCGGTGGGTTTCAATTTTTGGGAATGGAATTGCTCCACAATCTTGTCGAGTGTTTCGGCAGATAAATGATGTTGTTTGTGATACTCTGTGCTGCGACTCTGGAAGGTGGAAAATTCCTGCAATTTCTGGAAGCATTCGGTCCAAATCTTGTGTTCAGTGATTGGGTCGGTTTTGATTTGTTGGCACAGATAATCCCACAATAGCTGCAGTTCATTTCGAAGATGAGCATACAATAATGCATCATTGTCTTTGTCATAATCGTCACCATTGTTCTTATAATCGTCAGCATCCTTATTCAATGACTGCGATTGTTCTTGAGATGGATTGGAATCGGTGGTGCCCACTTCGACTTCACGTTTGAAGCGAGCAAAGGCCTCTTGTACCAGTTTGGTGAACACAATTGTGTACAAGCGACGTCTGTGTAAAGACAGCCAATGTCGCAAGTCGCTGTGTTGAGCACATACTTTCAAAAAGTGATGCAAAGTGGCAGTGACTTGTTTTTTCACATGCAATGACGTATGTTCCAATAATGAAACCAATACTTTTATTAATTTGTCAATGACACTTTCATTATCATTATTATTATCATTACCACTATGTTGTAATGTCTTTGGTAGTGTCCAATGGACAAAGAGCTGCGGAAAGGTAAGCAAGACTCCATGGGTGACACTCAAGATGCTGATACTCGCGGCACTGTACACATCGACTTTTTGCAATGCGTGCATCCAATTGGACAGGAACAGCTGTCGCAAGTAGTGTTTGTGAGGCAAGTCCATATCGGCTTGCAAGTATGAAATGAACCCATGCAAATTGCAGACCAGCACTTGGCTGGCCATATTGACCACGTCTTCGGAGGCATGGCGCAAGCCCGTGCGCAGCACATACTCGAGGACTTTGGCTCCCATGTCCATGTTCATGTTCATGTTCATGTCTATGTCCATCTCCTTCTTTTCCGTAGCATCGCACACAATCACACGTTGCCAATGCAAAGTGAGGACATACTTTAACCCCAAAAAGCTGCTGTAATAAATACTCCAATTGTCTTCATTTTTTTTAAATTTCTTTTTATTCTTTACTTTGACATTGTCATTGTCATTGTCATTGTCATT
>ASPP01020724.1:0-10864 GCA_000512085.1 Reticulomyxa filosa
TTTTTATTCATTTGAAACTTACTTTTTTGCCAGCTTCAAATCAATCGACTGCAACATTCGGTCCACCACCAAAGAAAACGAGCTGAAAAAGTCTTTGTAAAGGTTCCAAATCCGAAGGTGCCACAGGCAAATGTTTCCATTAAATTGGTCCAATAGGTATTTGGTCTGTGAGCTGTTCCACAAAAAATGCAAAAGGGCGTCTGCGTCCATATTAATGATGAGGTTTTCGTCAATAAACAGGACGTAGTTTTTCCAATCGATAAGATTTTCGAAAGGCAAAGTCCAACCATTGGCAACGATGACAGGGATACAGCCCGCACTCATGACGTCCATCAAACGATACGACCAGACCATGTCGCCTGCAATGACCAAGCAAAAATGGGAATGAAGTACCAGGTCGCTGTAATTGAAAAAATTGCCGGCGGTCTTGTCCCAATTTCCGACCGATATATATATTCCTTTCTCCAATGCACTTGAGTTGGCACCATTCAGTGCCTCGTTTATTTTTCTGCGTAAATTCTGGACCCGATGGGAAAATGTATTCATGTACTGAGAATAGTACAATCTTTGTCGTCCTTGAAACACTACCGTATAGTGGTACCATTCTTTTAGCATGGTCAGATTATTCGGTGCAAGCATCTATCTTTTTTTTTCCCCCCCCCCCCCCTTTCATTGTGTGCACACACCGTTCTTAAGAAAAGGAAGGAGGGATTGATAAATGATTTTTTTTTTTAATTAAAAAAAAAAAGCCACTTTTTTAGGACTTTGCAAACCTGGGTCTTGCGAAAGCAGATATTGCTTTGTTTTGCAATTTCAGAAAAGTCATTTTCGGCAACGGTAGGCAGACTAATGTCCAAATGAGGACGAAAGGCTTCACTGTAAGCGTTGTAAGTGATTTGGGCAATGGGCACGCCCGAAATGACTCTCGTTTCTTTCCACGTAAAGCTTGCCATTGGAAAGTAAAAAATTTGTTGTTGGGTCGGGTCAAATTGGGATCTATTTCGCACAAGGTACTGAAACGATTTTTGCATAATGAAATGGAAAATCTGCTTTTCTGTCAGATACGTAGGCCTTCGATAAGCGCTCAATGCTCCAATGTCGCGATAACACTTTCCTAATGATTTCGACTTTGCCATTGTTTGAACCATTCCAAACGAAATAAATACTACGCGCGCATCCCTCATATCCGCTACTCGACATGGATGCACATACAACCATTTGTACATCTCATAGATTTCATAGAAACCGCAGTTGCGTGGATCAAGGATTGATAGTCGTTGACCTTTTGCAAAATTATATCTTTGGGAAATGTTGTAAATGTAAAAACGCGCATTTGCAAGTTGGCAAACTTGCTTTTGTGGATGGAGTCCTGTGAAATACGTTAATTGTGTTGGAAGACGTAAAAAATTGCTTTGGCCTCGCTCTCTACTTTTGTTCACTACTCCACTAGCGGTCATCTTTTTCACACTCTCTTTTATCTCACTGTAAACGTGATTATACGTAGGTGGTGTTTCTAGCGAACTCATCTTGCACAATGGGCACGGACGTCCAGTTGCATAGAAAAATAACAACAAACATGTCACGCACTGTAGTAGAAATACTATTACACATATCGTTTTTCTTTTCATTCCCACTCCAGACAGATGGTCATACAAAAATAGTCTTTCTCTTTGAAATTCCAAAAAAAAAATTCCTTGTACTGTTAGTTTCCTTGTTATTATTATTTTTTTAACATCAACAAAAGGAAAAAAGCTGTTCGTTGGACCATCATATAACATATATAACTAATTTAAAGTTTAGAAAGTAAAAAACTCGTGGCTGTGTTTTTTCAAGCTTTGCTCTTAAAAGGGGCCCATTCAAGGGGGGAAAAAACAGCTTTCTTATGAGGAAAAGAAAAAAAGAAAAATGAGTGAGCTCAAGAAATCTCACTCCGAGTCGACACAAAAATCAAGACTAACTATGGAAGACGTGCCACTGACTCAGATATCACGAAAAAAAAAGATGACAAGTATTGCGAAAAAATAGTCGACGAAAAACTGCGATACAAAAAAGAAAAGAAAGCAGTGCCAGCAACAGAAACAATGAACAAAATAGTACAATTCCTGATTCATAAATGTCATAGCGAGCGTTTCCAAAAAAACACGATATTTGAGCGTACCTACGGAGTGATGTCAGGAGACGGGATCCAAAGTCGATTAGCAGTGGATCGACATTTTGACGCATCGATGGTAGTAATTTTCCAAATGGATGAGAGCGAATCTTGGAAAGTGGGGCACGAAACAGTGGAGAAGATGAAGAGCTGGATCCGCGACACAATTACGAAAGAATTGAAGTCGTGGTTGGGCAGTGCATTCACAACTGAATGGCCGAATAAAGAAAAGCAAAGAGACAGCCGCATGTCGTTAACGCAAAAGGAGGAAGAGAAAAAAATGACACCAACACCATTAAGAGGTTCCAGTACAAATGACGAATCGAGAACATATGATAATATAATGACAGTAATGCAAATAAAATTTGATGAAGGGACAATAGAAATCAAAATAGCGTTTTCGTACGACAGGCATATATACTTTGGGTTTCATTACAAGGGCCTACAACAACATGTGTATGAATACTCGTCGGAAGAGTTGGGAGCCCTGGCCAAAGATTTGCTCGAAGTCATGGCCTCTTATAGAGAAGCCATCGAAAAAGCTGATTCCATTCAGGAAGAGGCATTTTTAAGACAAAACATGATGACTATGTTCTCAATCGTTCGCGCGCATCGTTTGAATCCGTCGCAAGTCCATCAAAACGTTCGTCGCGCTATTATTCTACTCAAGTCTTGGAAGTACAAATTACTCGCTGCTAAACAGATCAAACAATTCATTCACAATTATACCATTGACACGCTTTGCATTGCTGCTTACTATTTCCTTATTCGCAAGAAAAAATATACATCGGTCGAAGTCTTGGACATTGTTCATTTTGTTTTTGATATCATTATTTGGACTTCCGAAAAAGTTATCAGAAATGATCTTGCCTGCGTCCTCTATTGTTCCTTTGATGATGGCGCTCATCTGTTGGTTAATTCAACCGATATTGAAAAATATCTTACCCATTGCAAAGAACCTCCTCGTGTTCTTGTCATTGATTTCATTGTTCCTGGTTGGTCGTTTTTTTCTATTCTTTTTTTTTCCCCATCAAAACACTTTTTTTTTTTTTGGAGCCACTATACAAATAAATTAGAGTCACTCGAAAAAGATCAATCCTGCTGGGAGGAGATGAGAAGTCGTGTTAGAGAGGCTCAAGAAATAATGCGTAGTGAAGGACCTACTGCATGGATTGACACTTTGATTCCGTTAAGTCATCAACAGCCATCATGACTCCTTCATTTAAGTTTCTTTGTGTTGTTTGAATAGTCACTGATGAGAAAGTCCGGATTATAAGTAATTTGTGCCATCTCGTTGTGCCAGTTCCTGCCCAATGGAAGATCTAGAACCTCAGAGTTACATCTGGATAAATTTTTTTTATTTATTGTCACACCTTTTTGGTTTTGAAAAATCGATTTCAGCAAAAGGATAGACTAAAAAAGCAAATCCTACCAACTTGTATTTTCGTGTTTGTATATTACACACCAAAGCCAGATTTTTGGACCACTAGTAATAACAAAAAAAATGTTCTAAATAAATAAAGATTGCATGTTTTTTCGAAGTTTATAATTCAGGAGTGATAGCTAGCATATTCAATTTTCAATTAAAACTTTAAGCACTAAATTAATAAGAGTTGTTTTTTGTTTACTTGGAAATAACGTATAACAGTTTGAATATGCAGTGAAGCAAAAATTGTAGTGGCTACGTTTGAAAAAATTGGAGGATTTGAAGTACTTAAATTTTTTTGGAGTCTTTGATTTTGCAGAGTACGACCTCCAAATTATTGGTATAATTCATATAGTGGCTACGATTTGATTTCACCCAATTGTTACAATTGGCCAAAGTGGCTTAATATTGCAAACAGTTTGCATAATTGTAAGCGTTTTGAGTGCTAAGTTGTATATGTTGACAATTAGTGGTTATCAACAAGGCAAAATTTGCATAAAATGCAAGATGGAGATATTGTGCTCATTGAGAAGAAATGCTTTATCATCCAAAACAACTTGTGTCAGACTTTGCAACGCTTTTTAAAAACAAAATACAGGCCCAAAAAAGCACATTTTTCTCAAAAAGTGCATTACACCGGGAAAAGTCCATCGAATTTATACAAATCAAACGCAACAAAGTTCCGTGTATGCGTTTGCGAAAACAAAACAAAAATTTTAATCCCAATCAAAAGATTTGACTGTCAAAATGTTCAACAAATCAGCGTGTGATTGTATCCACTCCGAATATTTGGTATTGAAATCATTTTTGGCAGATTCATGCAAATACGCGTTAAAAGCAATTAATACCAAATATCTTTCCAAAAAATATCCAGAAATTTCTTTCCAATAGGCTCTCCTTTCCATCGTTTCACGGTCATACCTTACAATAGCAATAATTATTTTTTGAGTTGTGATTGGCAAAAAGTAAAAAAAATAAATTAAAAAACAAATGAAAACATACCATAATTTGGTAGAATAAATGCAAACACGCATATTTTGTAAATGTTGATTTCTGTTAATGATATCATCAACTTCACTCTTAATTTTTTCCCCATCTAATTTATAGTTGTTGGTCAACGTTTCCACCAGTTTTTTAACTAACGTGTAGTTTCCATTTCTCATATCAATTTCGCTCAGCTTATGTTCACTTTGCTTTTCATCTTCCGGTTTTGTGTTGGTGGAAATATGTTGCAAGTACTGTGCATTGTCTTTTGCTTCTTCACTGGATACCAAAGGAGTGGCATTTGGCCATATTGTTGTATACTTACTCGTCATATTTTCCACAAATTCGCCTTCCATTTGTATTCGTTTGGTTTGTGTCGCCCGTTATGTGCAATGTGAGAAAACATAAACGCCAAGAGAAGGGGGGGGGGGAAAGATAATAAGTACATAGTTTTTGTTTTTGTTTTTGCCAAGAGGACAAACATACCGCATTGTTTCTTAATTAAGCAACTGCAAATCATTCCCACAGTGGTTCGACCTTTTCCCATTTGGCAATTAAAAACAATGGCGGTTTTGTTGTCAGTATAGTTTCTAACACGATCCACTAAGGTGTCAATATCTTCAGCGTCGGGTGCTCTTTCATCATTAACCGGCAGACGTTCCAGTTTTACGGGGAAAGAATTCGTGTTTTGTTCGGCATACATTTCCACCAGTGTTTTGACAGTGTCAGGACCCCTGACGGGTTCGGTCAATACCATGTCTTTGCGATCTGCAGGCAGCAAGGCATACGTGTCCTTGTGGTACTCAAACAAGCCATGATTTTTCTCATTCTTTATTCGAACGACATTGGCCAGTTCATTTTGCAATGTGTTCACGTCGTCGATACTCAAGGTTCCGCCTAATCGAATGTTGTGTGTCAAATGGTCTTTATCCCTTGGCGCGTACGACATACCGTTTACATACAGCACGGGCTCCGATCTCATGTTCACCCATAGGCATTGTTCTAATCCAAACCTTTTTTTTTTTTTTTGTAGAGTCCCCAAACATACAAAAAAAAGTCATATCAGAGAAAGAAAAGAAGGAAAGAGGAGATAAAAAAAATATATATGTGTACATACTTTTGAACTCAGAGAATATTTTGGCTAAGGCAAATACAGTCGGCTGGCCACATCCGAAAATCCAAAAGCCCTCGGTTTGTCGGAGGTTGGGGATGCCTTCGATCTTGGGCTCCAAGCGGTAAATGTTTTCGAAATGATCCACTTTGACCACGCCTTGCTTCATTATCACCAGCGCCTCTTCGTACTCTTTCGAATGGACTTGCTTCTCTTCTTCCGTCATTCCTGCCTTTTCCAATATGTCCTCGCCAGAAACTGGCCTTGCCAATTGAATGTATTTCGACCAACTGTCGTATACGTCAGCCTCTGCCACAGATAAACAAAACAAAAAAAGGTACAAACAAAATTACAATAATACATTACATATAAAAATAAGAAGGGGGGGGGGGAGAGAGGATCAAACCTGAAAACACATTTGCGGTATGTAGCAATCCTAACACCAAATCTCCTCCTTCTTTTACTTCCCCTTTCAAATCTTGTCCTCTCATTTTCAGTTTCGATCGCTCATAGGCCATCACTCGACGTGCGTGTGTCACCCAAATGATGTGGAACGTGATGAGCCATCCTAAGCCCACCCAAAATGTTATGCGATCGATCCGGTGCATCTTGTGTTGCGACGATGGAGTGCCCGTGTCACACCAGCTCAAGAAGCATGCTATGATCGATTTAAGTTATTCATATGTGTATACGTTTACATGTGTATACATATATATATAAAATGTGCACGCATGATATTCGATTGTCTACAAAATGATGTTTGCCCCATTTTTGAAAACACGAAACTTTGAATGGCCACAAAGAACATGAAAAAGAACACGCTGCGGACATAAATGTCAAGGTGAGTTAGGTATGGTACCTATAAAAAAAAAGGGGGGGGGGGAAGAAAAAAGTTCAAAACAAGGCAAGAAAAAAAAACAAAAAAAAAACTTGAACTTACATCCGGCATTTTGCTATCCACGACAAATTGAAAAGCGACCATGGTCAAGACCAATGTGAAAATGAAACCTTTGTGATTGCACACGAGTGTTGTGAATTCCAAAAACTGCACAAAACAAGAAAAAAAAGACAAAGTATGTGACACAAGCATACTTAATCGGTTGGGGAGATCGTCAATGGGACTCATTGCAAATGCACACAAAGTGGACAGCGAAAACAAGGTGCAGTAAATGAGGACGTGATCAAAGTAGTATCTCCATTTTCTGGCTACTTTCAATCGACAAAAAAAGTTGCTATAGGAGATATTGGCTGCGGACTTTGTTGGGTCACTTCGAGAAAATTCGATTATCTGTTTTGTTTTTTTTTTTTTTTTTTTTTTTGAGCTCATAGTAAGTAAAAAAAAAAAAAAAGACCTCTTTTTTTATTTTTATTTTTTTCTTCTCCCCTCTCCCTTTGTAAGACCCAAACTGGGGTGTGCAATTGCCAATTATCCAATGACATGTTTTCAGTCACGATTCGAACCACTGAATTATTCCTACGTACCGACGGCGTCAACACTGCTTTGTCCACCTATCTTACCCACCAAAAAAAAAAGGCATACAAAAATTCGCGTGTGTTGGCTTTGATCCTTCAATCTGCAAAATTAAAAGCTAATATACATATACATATATGCATGCATGTATACTCAACAGAAAACTCGCTCCAAATCGGAATTGTCAAATCTTGGCAATCAAAAGGAAAATTCTTTAACTCTGATACATTTCCAAGACATGTCAACAAAACAAAAGTAATGAAACAAGACACAGATTGTCGATTACAATAAAACACGTATATCAATCACGGTGGTCGCATTGTAACATACCTAAAGGCTCCGCAAATGTTCCATGCAGCATGAACTATATTTTCCAAACAAATGTTAAACAGCTTTGCTACCACACAACAACAACAACAACAACAAGGTTGACAAAACTTTCCATTCGGCCATGCGTAGACCGGTAGGTGATGTATTGGCACTTACAATACGCCACTGAGAGTTGGGAGAATCGGAATGGGCTTGAATTAAGTTCAACATATATATGCATATACATATATATTTATATATACATATATATACATGTATATGTATATATGCTGTTTTTTTTTCTCTCAATGATTTGCAAAGATTTCGAAACTCTCCAAAAGTGTTGGAAATGATAGCTTTGGCTTCCATAGCACTTGTTTCACTACATCGTCATATTCACCATCACCGTCTTCCTCGTCTTCTTCTGTCGCATTGTCCTTTCGTCGACCCAATTTGTAATTGGCTTCGTCGATGTTCCATTCCAACAATATCATCAGATTCTTTATTACGATATTTTTATTTGTGTTTTGGTATTTGTTATTCATACAGGTGTTTTTTGTTGTTTGTTTATTTGGTTTTTGTTTTCAATTACCACCAACAACATCGCATGTAAAACTATACCGCTTTGAATGTTTGCGCAGCTGTATTTTGTATTTTGTATTTTTATTTTTATTTTTTTTCTGTTTTAATGTTGCTAACTTCCTATTTTTTCTTTATTACAATACAGCCAAGGCAGATCAACTCACCAGTGTCCACTTCTCCCACTCTTCGGATAAATAGTGATAGTCCGATATTCACTGGACCTTCAGGGTAATTGTTCGACGTTACCACCTGCTGACTTACAATGCGGCTTAACGGTGGAAGTTTGTCAAATTTGAAATCATTTTTGGCTGTCAATTGGTATAGGGATTGAGAAAATTTGAAATTATCTGCATTTCGCAACGGCAAAATTTCTTGGACGGCCATTATTGAACCAAAAAAAGGAAAAGCAAAAAAGTTCCCCAACAAATTATCAACTTTGATTCTAAGCTTTTTGAATTTGAAAAAAATATGAAGGAATTACTACAATCGCACAAAAGACTTCCAATCTTTTGATGTCTAAAAAAAAATGAAAACTTTTTTTGCACAAATTGCCAAGCTGAAAATGCTTGCACCAAACTAACAATGAGCACAGTTAATTTCTGAAATTACGTCAACATCCAGTTTGGGATCTATAGACAAAAAGAGAATATAAATAAAATAAAAAAAATAAAAAATAAAAAATTGCTGTGTGAGGCGAACGGGATTGCTTTTGTAGTGAAGAATTCTGATAATTGGTCACTAAGAGAACCCCAAACAATAAAAAAATATCACCACAATGTTGCGCAAACAACTTTTCCAAGTGAAGAAAACAAAAGCAAGGAACAATAAAAGTGTATTTGTGTTATTTTTTTAAAACTGCAAATCAAAAGAGGCAAAACAAATGGATTTATTTTTAAACAGAATCCGCACATCCTCAAAACAATAATAAAAAAAAAGGTATGATGTTGATGCGTTATTGCAATTGTCAACTATCAATCGTTGGCTGGTTTATTTTTTTTTTCGATTGTTTGTTTGTGCATAGACATTACTTTGTATCTTTTTCTTCATTTTCTGGATTGGTTGGCGCCTTACTGTTATCATCAGAAGTGGTTGCCCCAGTACTTTCGGTTACTTTCTTGGACTTTTTTTTTTTATTTTGATGTGCATTTTGTAGCTAAGGGAAAGAGACGAAAGAGGAGGGGATTATTATAATAATCGTATTGATCTAACAAAAAAAAAGCACACAACATACACAAAAATGTCACCAATTGTATTTCTTCACTTACCTCTTCTTTAAAGTGATCTTGAATTCTTCTAATAATTTTAGATTGCAACGCACCAATGGGTAATTCCCACTCGCTCAGCAAATCAGATACTGCAATTGTCCCTTTCGAAACTGATTGCTTGAGTTTATCCATTGCAAATTTATTTTTTTTCAATACGTTAAATATTTGTTCTTCATCTTCAATGCCCACCAACGAAAACTATTTCCAACATTTTACAATCACTAAATATATATATAATTATTATAAAAAAAAAGAAAAAATTTTAAAAAACTCCTTTTGTTTATTTGTGAAGTTAGTTTTTTTTTCCCTCCTTCTTCCTCCCCTTTTCGTTTTTCTTTCTTAGGTGTTCAGTTGCATGTTTTGTATGTATACGTACATTTTTTTCCTCTAATTTTCATACAAAACATGTAACCTCTAGTTCCTTACTAAAGTGAAAAAAAGTTTTGTTTTTATAGGACACATGGATCAATTGATGAAAAAGCAAGCTGAAAAAACAAATTCGTTCCAAAAAAAAAAAAAATTTGCATGAAAGTAGCGAAAAAAAAAAGTACGAAACCCATTGCTCCATTACAACATTGACCACTTTGAAGTGCAATCTCGATGTCATTGGCAACCCGTAATGCTCCATTATTTGGCTCACTTCAAATTTGGATCCCTTTTGTACTGCACTGATAATCAAACGTGTCATTTTTCGTGATTGCTCGATTGCGTCCAGTATTTCTTCTTCTGTTTCGCATTCTCCTAAATTTATCTGTAATTCACACGCACCCGTGTTTACCATTCATATCCCAAAATCAAACTCAGTGTTTTTTTTTGTCCGAGCAAATTCGTATACTCAACTCTGCGATGGTGATGATGATGGTCCATGTTCACTTTTCACCTTCCTCTTTTTCGTCAAAGGATTATCTGGAAGGAATCAATCACAATACAAAGATTTTACAACTCTTGACACAAAATCTCACAATATCTAGGAAACCTCACAATGTCAAGAAATATGACACTAGTTTTTTGTCCTATTTTCCCTTTTACTGGAAAACACGTTTTAAAACTTGTTTCACAAATGGAAACAAATTTTTAATTACCTTTGCTATGCATATGCTTCTGTAGAACTAACTTCTCTTCTTTGATGGAGATGTGAGATCAATCACAAACAACAAATCATTGAACTTATTCTCAATAAATTATCCTATCGTGTACTATTAAAATATAATACTTTCATTGTTAATTTCTATCAATTCAGATCTCAATTATATCTGAAAAAAAATTTTTTGCAGTGTTTTTACCATTTTGTTGGTTTTTCTTGTGCATTGATTAAAGTTTTAATTCTTCTTGGCATTGACTCAACTAGATCATTTTGACATAGTTGAATGTCATTTTTTCCAAATATTTTTTCAAATTTTTCACAAAGTTTTTGTTTGTTGTTAATTTTTTTGCCTTTGTATAATTTTACTTTAATTATCCACCAAATGTTCTCAATTGGATTAGGTCTGGTGAATTATGAGTAAAATTTATAAGTTATACAGAGGTTGCAAAGAAAACTGAACGCCTAAAACAATATCTTATGATG
>ASPP01020725.1:0-12150 GCA_000512085.1 Reticulomyxa filosa
TCAAGAAATCACTGCAGTTGTGATTTTTTGTACTTCATCCCCTTTGGTGTTTTATTCCGGTCGCATTTTAATTCTGTCCCGATCCAGTTGTTTGAATGTCGAATTTAACCGCAAATATTCAGTTACCAGACCAAGAGAAGCCATATCCAAAATGGATAAAAGAGTATCTCTCGTTTGACCCTGATGATTCGACTTTTGTAGAGATTCGAGTCGGCGACCAACTGTACGACTTGGCGTCCGAGTGGATAGTCAAACATGTGGATCAATCCTATCGCGTACGCCCTAAGACGAACACATCCGCAGCCACACGCACATTAGAAAAGATGGCCCGCATTGCAGCGAAAGTCCAAGGCAAAGGCGATATAAGCTCCGAAGCAGAAAAAGAGGAAGGCTACAAAACTGATTTATACTTAGGATTAGGTATGTTACATTTGGTCAAAGCACTTTTTAAAAAAGAGGCAAAAGTGGTGGGGTGCTTGTGTTTCGATTGTTTCAGTTTGACTTTTTTTTTTTTTTTTTGGTATGCATTCGTCCACAATTCTTCACCATTACTAGGTTTTTTCGAATTTGAATTCAAACAAAACAAGTATTATGGAATTCATCAAACAGTTGGAGAACCACAATCAGCAGGCTATTGTGGGGAGCCTCGCTTCTTCCAATCATTGGTGTTGTTTGTCAAAGGAAAAGGCAACGTTCAACTTTTGAAAAATTTGTGCGATCAAATTCTCATCGACAACGAAAACAAAAAAGACAATCTCTTTCTCCAAATTTACAGGTCTTTTTTTTTTAAGGAATCATTCAATCACCAATATCAATGCTAATAAACAAAAAAAAATTATTCACCCCCTTTCCTTATTAAAAAAAAAAAAGTATACGTATTATTATTAGTTGTATTGTTGCAATAATGATATAAATAGATATAATGTTGATAATGGATACTGGCAAAGTGCTGGTCGAAAAATTGGGAGAGATGTGTCGACGATAATCTTGCCAGAAAATGCAATGAAGTTGGTGACGGCTGACATGGAACGCTTTTTGAATTTGGACTCGGTGAAGTGGTATTTCGAACACGGCATTCCTTACAAACGTAGCTACTTGTTTTATGGTGTTCCAGGAAGCGGTAAAACCTCGCTCATTCAAGCTTTGGCATACAAATTTACAAGAAACTTGTGTTTCTTGCAACCCACGCATCCTAAGATGACTGGTTAGTTCCTCATCGTTTTATATACACATTTTATGTGTACATGTAATGTAAGATACATATGCGACACAATAAAAAAAGAAATTGTTACAAACCAAATAATATATAGATGACGTTTTCAAGAGCTGTATCCAATCGGTATGATGAAGAGGGGGGGGAAAAAAATAAATTGTAAATAAAGGTGTTTATTGGTTGAATTTGGCTTGTGTATTCACAAAATAATAACAAAAATAATATAGGCCCCAGCAAATTCGTTGATAGTATTGGAAGATATTGACGCCTTGTTCAACAAAGATCGTAGCAAAAAACACGAACAGTGTCCTTTGACGTTCAGTGGTCTGTTGAACGGTCTGGATGGAGTTGGAAATCCTGATGGTCAAATCTTCATTGTATGTTGTTTCATTTTTATCATTGCATTGATACAGTGCTATGTAATATATGTACATATATACATATACATAAACATATATATTTTTTTTTTTCAAAACAGCTAACAACGAACTTTGTCGACCAATTGGACGATGCCTTGATTCGAAGTGGACGGGTCGATGTTCATGTACAGTTCCCAATGGCGACAGATGAGCAATTGGAACGCATGTTCTTATTATTTTATCCCGATGACAAAACATTGGCTCAAGAGTTTACCAAAAGTGTTCGCCAGCACTTTGCGAGTGTTAGTTGCACGCTCATGCATGTTTCTTTGTGAATATGTGAAGCGAAGAAAAGACATGTCTTTCTTTGCACTTGTAGGGAATTAGCATGGCTGCAATTCAACAACATTTCATTTCTTTAATGTTCGCTCCAGCAAATGAAATAGTCGCTGCGGTTCAAGACTTGGGCAATCGACTGGATGTAGTAAAACAACTCCAAAAGAGCAGCGAAGTACTGGAGGAAGAAGAGAAGGAAGAAGCGGAAGCAAAAGAAAACAAAGGGGAAAAAGATGATACCGAACTTGCTTCCATATTGAAAGGGCTTGACAAATCCGCTTTGGTTGACAATCTGAAAAAAATTCCGGAACTGAAACCTGCTGTCATCGACTTTTTCACAAAGCAAATTGGTACTAATATTAACATGATACATATTTTTCTGTATTGTTTGTTTATTTGCGGCTGATCATTCAAATTCAATAAACAAATATGATGCATAGATCGTTTCACAAAGAAAACAGAAGAAACTAAGGAGTCAACCGAAAACAAAGACACAAACGGAAAAAAAGACTAGAATCAATTAGATTCTTTGATTAAAAATTTAGAGATGAGCATTCATTTGATCGTGTTCATGAAAGAGAGCAGCTTGTCAAATCTAAATGGACCAAATCTTTATGTTGCAATTTTAATAATTTCGGAATCTCAAATTTATTTGTGATATACTGTGGTTTTGGATGTTGCTTACTTTAACAAACAAATATGATGTTTGTGCTTATCTTTACTTTGTTTCACATTTAACAACAGAGCGGTCGAGGTACAGATTTTTTGTAAACTCCGTCACATCTTCTTTAGATAAAATTATTTTAGCGTCAAAAAAAGTCACTTTGACAGTTATTTCAGAAGAAAACATCCGGTAAAAAAGAAAGGGAATACTGAGAGTACTTGAGTTATTGAAAACATCTTGATCAAACATAATGACCGAAGAAAAAAAGGAAATAGAAGAAGAAAAGAAAGAGACAGTGATGCAATGTATTGTCCAGACTGATTATGGCGAGTATCAGTCTGTCTTAAAAAAAACAACGCTTCCTGTGCCCAACCCGACAGGTACGCAAGTGTTGATCAAAGTTCACAACACTGCGCTGAATCCAGTCGACTACAAAATCACGATGGGAAAATTGCAAACTGTTTTGGGAATGAAACATCCATTTGTCATTGGGAGAGACTTTTCTGGAGTGATATCAGAACTGGGCCCAAAAATAACAGAAAGAAATAATAAAGAAGCTTTCAAAATTGGAGATCGAGTAGCAGGTACATTACATTTGAGCAATAAAAAAAAACTACACTTATATAATGCATATATGATATACAACACGTGTGTATGTGTGTGAATATATTTGGTTGTAAAATGTGAACAAAAAAAAGGGATGGTGATGCCAACTGATCTGAACCATGGTTCATTTGCGGAATACTTGATAACCGATATAAAAAACATTGTGCACATCCCCCAAAATATGTCTTTCAGAGAAGCATGCGCTTTGCCGCTGGTGGCACAAACATCGTATCAAAGCCTGTTTGAAAAATCAAACCTGAAAAAAGGAGATAAAGTGTTGATTTTGGGCGGTTCAACAGCAACCGGATTGATTGGTATTCAACTATGCAAAATTGCTGAAGCAAGTGAAATTGCTGTTACCTCTACCCAAAGCGATTTGTGCACGTATGATCACTATTCATTGTGTTTGTTCAATTATAACCTGTTTGATGTAGATGTATATGTACATACATATATTTTTTTTCTTTTAAAAAAAAATTGACAAAATATTAACAAAGGAAGTTGGGCGCTACCCGTGTGATCAATTACAAAGACCAAAAATGGTGGGAAGAATTGAAAGGTCAAAAATTTGACATAATTTATGATACTGTAGGAGGCCAACAGTCGTGGGAAAAAGCCGGTGATATACTAAAAGAAAAGGGTATTTTTACAACCATTGTTGGCGATGCTGCGGCCAACAAAGCAACATACTCGTCCGTAATTGGCACTGGGCTTTCTTTGGTTAATCGCAAGTTTTGGAGCGTGTGTGGATATATGGATTACAACCTTTTAATCAAATTGCATAGCAACAAAGGTCTGCGAGAAATATTCACTTGGTTCGCAGAGGGAAAAATCTCTGTCCTTGTTGACGAGAGCAGTCCTTATGAGTTTAGTGAGGAAGGTGCCAAAGCCATGTATGCTAAACAGATATCTCAGTCGTGCCATGGTAAATTGGTTATGGAAATCATTAAGGAGGCTAAAGACGACAACGTTGAAATAAAGAAAAAGACAGCCAAACCGAAGAAAAACAGCCCGAAGCAACAGACAACAAACCTTAAATTTATAGGTGCTGTAATGTTAGAATAGCCAATTTTATTTTTTTTTGCTTGTTTGTTTTATTTTCAAATGGCACTACTTTTTTTTTGGTTCGAAACTCATGATAATAACAATACATAAGTTTAATTTGCAATGGATGTTCTAAATATGGATTAAAGTAAATTTCTTTTTCAAAAACTGATTATAATCAAAATGTTTCTTTTGTTTTTGTTTTCGTAACAATTGATTTTTATTGATAAAAATAAATACATAATTTTATATACCTTTCAAATATTGTTGTGTGTTTATCCCCAAACATGAATTGGACACAATAATCATTTACTTCTTTTTTCTTTATTCTATTTTTCAATTTAATAACTTTAAGACAAAATATTCCGTTATCTTTTTCTTCATCACCTTTTATCAAATATAATTCATTTTTATTTGATCGAATATCCCAAAAACGAATTGTATTATCATTTGATCCAGAACATATCACATTTGAATTGCAAATACTGTTTTTTATGACAAATGGTGAATATTCAACAGCAAAGACAGTACTTGTATGTCCATTGAACACTTAAGTTTGTTGACCAGATCGAATATCCCATAAACGAACACTTTTATCAATTGATCCAGATAATATTGTATTTATTAATTCATTTGATCCATATTTTACACTCATAATACAACCTTGATGTCCTTTGAATACATTGAATTGTTTGGTTGTTTCAATATCACATATTCGAATGGTTTCATCAAATGATCCAGAACAAATTATGTATCCATTACCACCAATCACATTAATATTGTTATTATTATTGTCTTGCAATGGTGAAATGTCCAAACATCGAACACAACCTTTATGTTCATTAAAATATGTAATGATTTGGATGTTTCAACATCCCATAAACGAATAGTATTATCATATGATCCGGAGCACAAGTATCTACCACAATTAAATTGTGAAAATTCAATTCCACCAATCCAACCTTTGTGTCCATTGAATACTTGCAGTTGCTTATTATGTTTGAAATCCCAAAAATGAATAGTCTTGTCTTTTGATGAAGAGCAAATGACATTATGATGATTGTTGTAATAATGATATTGTGAAAATTTTACACAAAGTACAATATTTGAATGTTTATTAAACAATTGAATTTGTTTGTTGTTATTAACATCCCATACACGAACTGTTTCATCAGTTGATCCAGAACAAATGAATTGATCATCACCAAATGTTGAATAATCAATACTCCAAACAGCACTTGTATGTCCAATGAATGTGTTGAGTAATTTGGATGATGAACAAAAAGTATCAAGTATGAAGACAGCACTTGCCTGTTTAAAATTATAATTATGAATATTGTGAAAAATATTATTAAAATAAAAACAAACATAACATAATTGACAACACATTTATCAAAATCATTGATCCATCCTAATTTAATATTTAATATTCGGATCCAATATCGGATAATTATTTGGGTATCTTCTTCTAACTGGTTTAGTCATAAGCCACATCAATAAATGTGATAAATACAAGAAAAGCTTAAAAGACAATTAGCCTTTTGAAAGATTGAAATGAAGCTTACCAATGCTGGCCGTATTGAAGTTTGTTCTTTATTTGTATGAGTAAGCATTTATTTTTTCTATCAATGAAGGAGCTGTCAAAACATTTTTCATTTTTAAAAACAGTTAAAAAAAACGTGAATGAAAGGAAACTTTTATATTTTGTGAAGTAATGAGAGATTAAATCACATTGAGAGGACATCAAATAAAATTCTTATTGCCTTAAATCATTTATCGTTAAACTTAAAAGAGCTTTATTTTGATCTGTTCGTTGTTTTCATAGAACAATTTCAATATTGATGTTATCAAAACTCAAGAAAAGAATAGTATATGTAAATATGAATAGTAACTAGATTTTCAGTGATAAAGTTAAGAAGCTTATTTTGTCCCATTTGTATCAAAAGCAGATAATAAAGATCTTTTGTTGCAATATCAATTTGTGGATATGATCTTGGCAATCATATGTTTTTTTGTTTTTCACAATTGCAAGCAAATATATTCATAATCATGATCATTTGACGCTAAATTCGTCTATGTCACATAAATTATTTTGTCACTTTATCATGATAAACGTGACGCAATCTATTTACTACAGTACATAAGTGGCACCCTTATGACAAGAATCGATTTTCTTCATGAAAAATAAACTTTAACCTTAATTTTTAAAAATATCTACAAATCTTGTAGTTTTTAAATATAAATTTTTTTTTGTGTGTTGATTCTTTTTTTAAAAATTTTAGTTTTAAGGTTTAACTCTTTGAAATTATTTTATTGCAGTGACAAATAAAAAGCTAAAGTTAAAAGATAATTTTATTAATGAGAGCTTTGAATTTAAATGGACGCAAAAACCAGATTTTAAATTATTGTAAGAAATGATATTTTTTTTTATGGATCAAAGATAAAATTGTGTGGAAGTGATTGAAACAAATTAACTTTTAAGGCTTGTTTGATAATTTTTAAATTTATGTTAAAATCAAAAAAGCAAAATTTGGTAAAGGTATTATCATAATTTAGCTTGCTTTGAATCAAAAAATTTAGGCATGTCTGCAAGATAAATAACAAAGTCAATTATAAAATCCAAAAAAATATTAAAAAATGAATCATGAGCAGAGCGTAATTGTTTAGATTACAAAAATAACAGTTGAATTTGACATATTAATCTGTCAAAAACTCAAAGCAAAAGTAAAAAAAGAAAACTTTACATCTAACAAAATTGCAAAACTGAAATTTAATTTCCAAAAATAAATAAAAAGTTAAATTTTACTTGTCGAATTTTTTTAAAACTACGAAGATACACGGCTAATTCTTTTTTAAAAGTGTCTACGTGACTTAAAAAAGAGACAAAAAGATTTAAAAATTGTTTTTTAAATGATTTTTTAAAATTTTGCACGAATGCATTTAAATCTAACTGTATTGCCAAGAAGCAATGTTTTTGATCAGCCAAGGAAAAAGCTATTATAAAACCAATTTCATATTTAAAAACTACAAGATTTGTAGATATTTTTTAAATTAAGGTTAAAAGTTATTTTTCATTGAGAAAATTGATTCTCTTCATAAGGATGCCGCTTAGATACTGTAGTTTTTTCTGCAAGCATTTTATCTTTTCCCACTGTTTGAGAAAAAACTTCAAAACGATGTTTTTTTAGGTAAAAACAAGTGTTTAAAAAAAATCTGCAAGAAATTCAAATCATACGAGACACTTCGGTCGTCTTATTACTCTTTTCCTTTGTTAGGAAACCTTAAAAAATTACTATTGTAATATTAAATTGCTAGTACAACACGTACAATATATTGTTACTATCGTTAGTATTGCCCAAGTCACAAAGACAAGCTGTTATTGATATAGTTGCAAATGTCATACCATCAATCAATTAGCGAAAAATAAAGATAAGAGCTCAAGAAAATCAAGTATAATATTATCACTGAGCTGTGGAAAGTTCAGAGGCTGGAAGAGTTACAGATAGATCGTCACTTAAATAATAAACAGTATTATTATTTAAAGTAATGAGCTATATTGTGTAATTTTAGAGCTATACGATGTTATTTACACTAGCCTGTGTTTGTGGCCAAAGTAAAGAGATTTATCTTAAGTCAACTATATCAACTTAAGTTAAGGTCTCTCCCAGCTTAAAAAATGCTTTTTTGGCATGATTTTTGATGTCGCAAGTATTTCTTGATAATTTCTTAAAAGAGCCAAAATATGAAGAATGCAATACTTCAATTCCGAAAAAATTTTGTAACATGCGAATAAAACGAGTATTGACGAAGGGAACAACAAACGGGAAGCGAAACAACTTCGTGCGAAAACCAGCAACAAAGCAAAAAAAAATGAAAAAGAAGCGTTCCATTTATATAAGTGATGAAAAAGGCAATTTGAAAAAGCGGTTGCGTTTTGTATTTGTACTATTTCAAATTGTTGAATCAGATTCTTTTTTTCTTCTCTGTTAGCCAATACTTTAATTTGTCCGCAAGCGCGTATGTCGATATTTTCCTCCCTTTTTTTTTTGTAAAACCAAAACTTATGTTACCTTAAAAAAAAGAAAAAGGAGAAAACAAAAGTGAAAAAAACTTATTTAAGTAACGTGATGTGGTGTGTATCTTAATGAATATATTCAATCTGCTTCATGCCTATTCAAATATTGATGAACGTGAAAAAACAAAGCAAAAGTGTGTAGTTTTGTTTTTCAATCAACAATTTCTAAATAAGCATTTTGCGTATGTTCATTCCACAAATACGAAATGATAGGACGTTACCAAAAAAAAATGGACGGGAGGTAAAAAATATATACATATACGCATGTATTGTACATATCTATTGTTCAAGAGAGAAAGGTATTATTTTAATAATTATGTCAATGAATGAAAGCAATAAACAATGCACTTGACAAAAAAACAACACCCAAAACTCAAAGTATTCGTTCGCTTAAAATGAAGCCAATCTCTAAGAAACAAAAAGGATGTGTTGAAGATATGTTCAGAAAAGCGAATGAGACTCAATTTGAATATATATCATCAGAATATGGCCAAATATTATACAAAGATATTTTGCGATTGCAGCCAAAACATTGGTTAAATGACGAAATTATTAATTATTATGGTTTAATGCTTGCAAAACGAAATCGAACGAGATTCATCGCCAAGCATTGCAATTGTAGTGCTCTGATTATGAATTCTTACTTTTATACTAAACTGTGTGAAAATGGATACAACTATGCCAATGTTTGTCGGTGGACCAAAACTGTTCAAGTACAAAAAAATAACAAAACAAAAAGTAGTATGATAGAAGAACTTTTTAAAAGTAAATGCAATATATAACAGCTTCGAAAGAGATGCTTCACAGAAAATATTGAAACAATATTTGATTTTCATAAAGTCATATTCCCCATCAATATCGATAACACCCATTGGGCTTGTGGATGTTTAAATATTCGAGATAAAAGGTTAGAACTTTATGACTCTATGGGCTATCAAGACATTCATTTTTTTAGAACTATGCACAGATATATTAAGGATGAAATAAAAGATAAAAAAGTTCAAATTGCAATCGAAACTTCATGGGTAGAATATTTTCCTGATAGCATACCTTTACAAAATAATTCATGTGATTGTGGAGTGTTTACTTGCAAATTTATGGATTGGCTGTGTGACGATCTCTGTCCAGACTTTGATCAAAGTAACATGCTGGAGTTTAGAGCCAAAATCGCTTTTGAGATAATTGAAAAGCGATTAATTTGACTCATTTCTCCTTTTTATATTTTCTTATTCTTTATCTTTTGGCTAACCAATGATACTTGTTTGCTGCTGTATTTGTTATTTAATTTTGCACTATCAAAAATTGTTTGCAGTTTTATAAATTAAATAAACTTGTAAAAAGTGACTAATAAAAGATATTGTAAATAATTTCTTTTTTCAAGGAGACGAAAGATTACGAAGGATAAAGCTATTACATTTCAGGTACAACAGAAAATGAACGAAACATCAGCGATTCACGAGCTTTTAAATGAGGCATCAGTAAAGCCAAAAAAAAAAGTAACCTTTATCGTTTTAAAATGTGTAAACGTGCGCTTATCAACCTTATCACTTGCATGTATGTACACACAACTTTTTGCTGTGATCAAGAAAGAAAAAAAAGAATCATAATAAACAAAACAACACATCGTTCCTAAAGCAATCAAGCAAAAAAAAAGAAAAAACGTTAAAAAAGATAAAAAACAAAAACAAGAAAAAAAAAACCAACGAAAGAAGAATCCAAAAGTGGAACATCATATCAAACAATCGATGCATGTAACTTACTAACTGATAGGAGGAATGTGTGGAAGATTGGGATTATTACGGGGATTTGACGAACGAGAACGACTTGGGCTATTTGGAGCGCTTTCTTGCACTATTCCTGTAAGTTCAAAGGGAAGCGAAATAATATATGTATATGTAAATAAAAAGAGTCATATACAAATATATACCATACATAGTCGGACTACCTTTAGGAATGTTAGGTTTATCTGTCGGTAACATAAGCTCAGAAATTTGAGGAACATGGCCTCTTCGAATATCACTATCTCCACGGTCCAGATTGGATTCTGCAACAGCATTGTCAAAATGATCCTGCTGATTACTGTCCCTTTTTTCCAGCTGCATATAGCGTTGCAGTTGTCGCTGTTGTGAATGCTTTTGTGATGATAGATAGCGCTGATCATCATCATCAATGTTCTCTTCCTCTTCTTCTTTCAAAGTGTCATGAGTAGCATTGGCATCCTGTACCATTTCAAACACATTCTTTTCGCTTTTCGGGTTTTGGGAATTGCGTTTAATGGCACCAAAGCGGTCTTGGAAAGTCGGGGAAGTGTGGTACCAATCCGCATTGTTGTAAGGTCGACTGAGCGTATTGGAATACCGTGCGTTGCTTGTATTGTTGGTAGTGGCATTGTTATTCTGATTCATGCTATTGACAATGGAAGCATTGACAGTGTTGTCATGAATGGATGAGGGTGGGGCGCTTGATTGTCGAATTATCGACGCCGTTGCCGCGTCGGAGGAAACCACAAATGGATTGACAGGCGAGAGACGAGTACTCGTCAAAGGAGGACTGGTGAGAGTATTCCGAAAGTACGTCGCATGTGTCGGATTAGTCGTGGTGAAGTCACGGCTGATATCACGAGACAAGCTACGAATACTTTTGGAAACACGCCGTCGTATTTGTTGTAACCTCGAATTATAGTCCTCCGCAAACACTGCGTATTCTGGAGTCAACAAAAAGCGATGAAACGAGTCCTTCAACAAATGCCGAATTTGCATAGCCGCTTTGTCGAATCGAACAGCATAATCGATAGGAGTGGGAGGGTAATTTAAATCGATTTCATCAAATTGTTGCAAAATCTCTTTGCGAGTTTGGTACGAAATGTTAATCTCGCGTTCGGAACCTTCGCGAATGTACTTGTTACAGATCATATGAGCCCGACGATAGGGGATCTCTTCGTCGAGGATTTCGCTCCGAGGGATCACTGCAGGCAGTTCCATCATCCATCCTTCCACACTTGGAATGTAGCCTTCTGTCATCAGCGATTGTTTGTATTGCACAATGTCACTCAAGAAAAACAAGTTTTCCACACTCAATTCCCTTGCCAAATGCGATAAAAATATCTCCAAACCGACTTGGTCCGCCATTATCATGTCCACACCCACAAAATACCCGCTATCTCTTTTCTTACCGTTGTTCGCTTTTTCCGGCTTTTTCTTGTCCTCTTGCTCGCTTTCCTTTCCTTTTTCCTTGTCTTTTTCTTTTTCTTTTCTTTTGTTGTCCTCTTCATTATTGTTGTTATTGTTATTGTTATTGTTATTGTTATTATTATCATTATTATTATTATTATTATTATTGCCATTGTTATTATCACTCTCATTATTACTTGCCTCAGCAGAAGGCTTTTTCACAACAACGGCTTCAAGCTCAACGTCTTTTTCCGTTTGATTAGACTTTGATTTCTGTGGCTGTGGCTGTTGCTGGTCTTCTTCATCTGCTGCTACTACTACCGCTACCGCTGCTACCGCTGCTGCTGCTGCTACCGCGGGGTCTTGCTCTTCTTGCTCTTGGTCTTCTGCAGCGCCTTTTATCTTGGGCATCGTCCTTGCTTTGGGCGACGCCTTGGAATCGTTCTCACTATCCACCTCGCTTTTTTGCT
Organism: Reticulomyxa filosa; assembly: GCA_000512085.1. Classification (NCBI taxonomy): domain Eukaryota; phylum Foraminifera; family Reticulomyxidae; genus Reticulomyxa; species Reticulomyxa filosa. Next base: position 11,938 of record ASPP01020725.1, read on the forward strand.
TGCTCTTCTCCGCGCGGCTGGACAGTTCCAATTCGTCGCGTCGGCTTTCCGACTTTATCAACAATCGGTTCGTAGGGGTCTTTTTTTTGGATTCCATTTGTCTGTTTATGTGCCATGGGTACAATACCACCACACATGCGATTCCAAGCATTCCCAATGCTATTCCAATTTATTTATATTTCAAAAAAATAAATATATATATATATATATATA